>SJYW01025030.1:28266-67992 GCA_006410735.1 Raphicerus campestris
TGCCTGGAGAATCCCATGGACGGAGGGGCCTCACAGGACACGACTGAGCAACTAACACTAACAAAGAGTGAAGTAAGTCAGAAAGAGAAAAACAAGTATCCTATATTAACGCAGATATGTGCAATCTAGAGAAACCGCATTCAGTTCAGTTTAGTCGCTCAGCCATGTCCAACTTTGTGACCTCACGAACTGCAACACGCCAGGCCTTCCTGTCCATCACCAACTCCCGGAGTTCACTCAGACTCACATCCATTGAGTCCGTGATGCCATCCAGCCAGCTCATCCTCTGTCGTCCCCTTCTCCTCCTGGCCCCAATCCCTCCCAGCATCAGTCTTTTCCAGTGAGTCAACTCTTCACATGAGGTGGCCAAAATACTGGAATTTCAGCTTTAGCATCAGGACTGATCTCCTTTAGAATGGACTGGTTGGATCTCGTTGCAGTCCAAGGGACTCTCAAGAGTCTTCTCCAACACCACAGTTCAAAAGCATCAATTCTTCGGCGCTCAGCTTTCTTCACAGTCCAACTCTCACATCCACACATGACCACTGGAAAAACCACAGCCTTGACTAGACAGACCTTTGTTGGCAAAGTAATATCTCTGCTTTTGAATATGCTGTCTAGGTTAGTCATAATTTTCCTTCCAAGAAGTAAGCGTCTTTTAATATCATGGCTGCAGCCACCATCTGCAGTGATTTTGGAGCCCCCAAAAATAAAGTCTGACACTGTTTCCCCATCTATTTGCCATGAAGTGATGGGACCAGAGGCCATGATCTTCGTTTTCTGAACGTTGAGCTTTAAGCCAATTTTTTCACCCTCCTCTTTCACTTTCATCAAGAGGCTTTTCAGTTCCTCCTCAAACGGCATACCTGATCTTATTTGCAAAACAGAAGCATAATGCAGAGAACAAACATATGGACACTAAAGTGGGGAGAAGGGAGAGATTAATTAGGAGACTGGGATTAACACAAATACACTTCTAATACTATGTATAAAACAGATAACTAATGAGAACCTGCCATACAACAGGAAGAACTCTACTCAGTTCCCTGTGGTGACCTAAATGGGAAGGAAGTCCAAAAAGAGAGGATATATGTATATGTGTAGCCGATTCACTCAGCTGAAAAGTAGAAACGAACGCAACATTGCAAAGCAACTATACTCCAATAAATACTAATTCAAAAAAATTACATTCTCAGCTGTTAGACCACAAGGTCTCTTGTCGGGAACCCGTCTCCCCAAAGACCACCGAGATTCAGGATCAATGCAAACAGCAAGAGGTTTTATTAAGCCAGCGCGCCGGGGTTCAGCCACCTCAGGAGGAAGCGAACCCCGAACAACAGTTACAGAGCAACTTTTAAGCACAGAAACCACAACCGGGCGCAGGATTGCGGATACAATTTGATTGGTTGTCAGGTCTTGACCTTTACAGCAATAGGTTCTCAGGTTTTAGATCACAACGGTCGATCTGAGTCAGTTTTATGGGCAGCTATTTCCTGGAGCAAACTTGCACAATCCCAGGAAATCCCCAGGTCTTGTTTTTCTTGGCCTAAGGGAGGGTCTCTTATCTCTTGGCAGGGACAGTAATTTTCTACTTCTCCGAGGGGCCTCACATTCCCCTCTTCTTTTAGATCCCGATTTCAATCTTGAAATCAGTGGTCAGGGTCACTCTGAGGGAGTCCTGTATACTGCTGTCTCAACATTAGTACTTGAACAGCATTAATTTGGCTCCGGATAAAAGCAACTAATCGGTTAAGAAGGCAGGGCCCGATGGTCAGAAGAAGGAGTAAGATGACCAGTGGGCCCATCAGGGTGGACAGTAAGGTGGCAAACCACGGGGTTTTGTTAAACCAGGACTCAAACCATCCTTGGGCACTTTCTCTTTCACGCTGCCTATTTGCCAATCTCTCTCTCAACTTATTCATGGAGTCAGTAATAACTCCGGAATGATCTACATAAAAGCAGCATTCTTCTTTGAGTGCCACGCATAGGACCCCTTCTTTTAGAAACAGGAGATCTAGCCCTCTCCAGTTACCACCTCCAACAAGGAGGTCAGGGATTCTTTAAGTTTGGTGATGGAGTCTTCTAGGACTTGAAGGTCAGCATCTATGGCTGGTTGCAAGTTAGCATAATAAAGGGGCTGTTGGACCAGGGTTGCAGTGCCAGTCCCCACCCCTGCCGCCACCCCAAGGCCTAACAGGACCGCCAAGGTGAGGGTCACAGGCTCCCTCTTAGTTCTGTGACTCCCCTCGTAGGCATCTAACAATGAGTCGTCAGGGTGGTAAATAAACCGGGGGACCAGCCGTACAAGTACACAGAAATCAGATGCGCTGTTGAATACTGCCAGGGAGATACAAGGAGTTAAACCCGTATTACATGCCCACCACCCACCAACGGGAGGAAGGAGGTAACCTGTGCGATTAAGGGAAGTTTGAGTCTGGTTACAGAGGTGAGCCTGGTTTGGAGGCGGTCTACCTATACATAGCCCGTGCCCGGTGGCGGCTGATAGAGTAAGTTTTGCTCCCCCACTCTGTTGCCACCTACACAAGGATGGGGAATCGGACTCAGCTATGTTGGCCATCATCCCTAAGGCTTCGTAGTAGGGAGGAAAAGCGGTATAGCAAAGCCAACAAGACCTAGTGGCTCCCGGGTTAGTGGCGTTTGGTACCTCAAAGGCATCATTGACCAGGGTCAGCATTCTATCTTGGGCCGAAAGCCCTTGCTAGACCAAGGTGCCATTATTGGTGTCCGCGGTCTTATTAAGCTCAGTCCAGTTAACAGGCACTGGCCCTGGAGGCGCTAGGACGGGGGCCAGGACAGGGTTAGGCCCAACCGGCACCTGAGGTGGGGTCTGTATCTTTAACCTGATGGTAAAGAGGAGGCCATCATCATACCCGGTTTTGTAAAGCCTTAAACCCCAGGTATATCCTCTTATCCAATTTTTTTCAGCCTTTCCCTTGTCAGTAAATTGGACCCGGAGTGGGTGGCACCAGTTTTCACACTCTGGGAGGGGATTCCGAATGTGAGACGGCGGATGGGAATAATTAGGAAGGACCCTGATAAAGTCCCAACTGGAAGACGGGCCCCACCAAGTATCACCCGATGTTTCACAGCCCCAATGGTGACAAAAAAACTCACTTTTATCTCCACATGAACTTAGGCTGCGACTTCGATGGAACCCTGGACATACATAGAAGGTGAGTGTCCTCAGCATACTCCTCCTATCTTTGGCGGCGCAACCTGTCCCGGGACGACCGGTGCCCACTCCTGCCCCGCCTCCAATCTTAGCAGGATCCGTGGGCGCCCGGCTGAGGTCAGAGTGTGTCCCAAGGTCCCAGTTTGCGGGAGCCCCTATGGCCAACTTACAAAGGTCTGGGTAGAGATCAGGCCACCATGTCAGGGGTGGGGCGGTGTGGGTGACGTTCCATACAACGTCCCCCACCTGCGAAATTACTTGCCAAGTCAGCTGCTGGGGTTGGTGCGGGTTGGACATGGCTGCCGAGACAATCAGGATGAGGGCTGCAAAGTTGACCAGCGGCAGAGTCTGAGCTTTAAAGGGCTGGCGGTGCGATGTACCCTCCATTGCGCAGAGGGTTCAGGAGCGGCCTTGACGTGGGAGGCGTGGATCCAAGACGAAATCCCGTCAAATTTTAACAGCAGTGGGAGTGGTAAGCAGGACGATATAAGGTCCTTTCCATCAGGGTTCAAAGTTTTGCTGGTGATGCTGACGCACGTAGACAGTCTCCCACTTGGAACGGGTGGGCCTCTCCCGGGGTGCCTGGTTGGTAGGCCTCGGCAAGCTGCGTCCACACTGCTTTCTGGACCAACTGGAGTCCTATGAGCCTAGCACATAGACTGGTGTTACTGAATTTGGCAGGATCAAGTCCTTCTCTAATGGAGAGAATGGGGGAGGTGACCCGTACAAGACCTCAAAAGGCGTTAGGCCGAAGTAGGAAGGGGTGTTTCTCACCCTGAACAGGGCAAAGGGAAGGAGCACCGTCCAATCAGTACCACCAGTCTCCAAGGACAATTTGGTTAAGGTCTCTTTTAGGGTTCTATTCATCCTCTCTACCTGTCCTGAACTCTGGGGTCTGTATGCACAATGTAATTTCCAATTGGTCCCCAGAAACCTAGCCACCTCCTGACTGACTTGGGCAATAAAAGCCAGCCCGTTATCTGACCCTAACACCTTCGGTGCTCCAAAGCGAGGAAAGATTTCTTCTAAGATCTTTTTGGCCACTCTAAGAGCAGTCTCACTTTTAGCAGGGAAGGCTTCTACCCATCCTGAGAAGGTATCGATAAAAACCAGTAAATACCGGAGGCGGTATTTGGCGGGACACACCTCAGTGAAGTCCACTTCCCAGTAAGTCCCGGGCCTATCTCCACGTAGCCTCTTTCCAGCCCCAGTCTTGTTTTGGCTGGAATTCACTTTTTGACAGGGTGTGCAGGCCTGGACTATTTGCTCAGCTATTTTGAGGAGTCCTGGAGTCNTGGGGAGCCTCTCCATTGTTCCTCCTTCTGCACCCCCAATCAGCGCTTCAGAAAGCCCCTACTACCCTCACAGGCAGAAACAAGCACAGATCTCTTTCCTCATTTTAAAAAGGCTATACTTATGCCCTAATGAAGTTTTAAGCACTGCCTTGTCACTATACTGGGCGGGAGGAGGGACTCTACCTGCTCTTCAGCCACTTGCCACTTATTAGTTTTATTATTCTTCAAATCCTATTTGTAATTCAAGGAGGGGTTCTCATCCAGCTTCTTCATGAAGCCCTTTCTAGTCTTTCCACTGCAGCACTTACCCAGTATCTCTCATGAGGCAGGGTTTTCTTTCTTTAAAAAGATTTTAAATTTTTCAAAATGTTNCTTCATCCAGCCCAGCATTTCTCATGATGTACTCTGCATATGTTAAATAAGCAGGGTGACAATATACAGCCTGGACGTACCCCTTTTCCTATTTGGATCCAGTCTATTGTTCCATGTCCAGTTCTAACTGTTGCTTCCTAACCTTCTACAGTTATCCTCATTTTAATATAATTTTCCAGAGGCTTAGAAACTGGTTCAGAATATATTTGATCTTTATTGACACAAAGCCAAAGAGTGTGCTCAGTTAGACCAGACT
This sequence comes from Raphicerus campestris, assembly GCA_006410735.1. Lineage (NCBI taxonomy): Eukaryota > Metazoa > Chordata > Mammalia > Artiodactyla > Bovidae > Raphicerus > Raphicerus campestris. Next base: position 33,383 of record SJYW01025030.1, read on the forward strand.
GCGTTTAAGACTTACTCTGAGATTTAACTCCAACTAATAAATCACAATCTACCCCAGCCACCACTGTCAATAAATCTGCCTCCAATTACTGGGAATTATTTTTAATCTAAAACTATTCCCTACGCCTGGGGCTGGTACCACCAAAAGACACTTACTTACATGAACATTTATCTAGCTGGTTATAGTATGATGCTAATCCAACTTACTTGATTTTTGGTGTAGATTACAAATTGAACCTCTCATCTTGATCAATTATTTCAAATAAATGTGAATAATTTTTTAAAGGGATCAGATGATGAAAATGTAGATGATCACCCCAGTTCTACCCAGAAGGCACAGAAGAAACAATTTACTATTCACTGTGAGTAGTTCAGTTCAGTCACTCAGTCGTGTCCGACTCTTTGCGACCCCGTGAACCACAGCACACCAGGTCTCCCTGTCCATCACCAACTCCCGAAGTCCACCCAAACCCATGTCCATTGAGTCGGTGATGCCATCCAACCATCTCATGCTCTGTCATCCCCTTCTCCTGCCCTTAATCTTTCCCAGCATCAGGTCTTTTCCAATGAATCAGCTCTTTGCATCAGGTGGCCAAAGTACTGGAGTTTCAGTTTCAGCATCAGTCGTTCCAGTGAGCACCCAGGACTGATTTCCTTCAGGATGGACTGGTTGGATCTCCTTGCAGTCCAAGGGACTCTCAAGAGTCTTCTCCAACACCACAGTTCAAAAGGATCAATTCTTCGGTGCTCAGCTTTCTTTATAGTCCAACTGTCACATCCATACATGACCACTGGAAAAACCATAGCCTGGACTAGACAAAGCTTTGTTGGCAACTGTGGGTCTACAATTTAATTTTCATGATCCAAAGCCAACTGGTTATGTCAAACAGGTCTTAGAAATATTACAGTTTCATTGGACTTTTTTTTTTACAGCTTTTTCTGTCATCCTACTCTTTCTGCCTTATTCCATTCATTTTCATATTTTAATTACCAAGTTTCCTCTCTTTCTTCTGAAGTCCAAAAGGATAAATTGTGATGCCTGCCCTGTTTACAGATCCAGTGGTTTTCAAAATTTATGGGAATTAGAATCACCTAGAGGGTTTGTTAAACCAGTTTAGTGGCCCTTACCCCCAGAGTTTCTGTTCCTTAGGTGCGGGAAGTAAAGAGAGGACCAAGAATTTGTTTCTCATATATTCACAGGTGACCCCATGCGGCCAATCTGGGGACCACACTTAAGAACCAGTACTCTAGGCTGATGTGATTCTACCTTAGCTGTACAAGATGCTGAAGCAGAAACTTGGATCAAGATAACTGTAGCATCTTGCTGGGAAAAAGATCCAGTATTATTCCTTCTGCTTTGAGAAGTTTACAAATCTCAAAAGTTGACAAAAAAGATGGTTTTTTGCAACTTTTTCTGCCATCCTACTCTTTCTGCTTTATGCCATTCACTTTCATATCTTAACCCTTTTGAATAAATTGAGTAGAGGTTAGGTAAAGAATTATTTTCTTCCCTTTTTACCCTTTCATTACATTTAAGAACTTACTAGTTCCCTCTGATTTTTTGACAGCTGTCTTGAGATAATTCTGATTGGAATTAACCATTATGAATCCTTATATGAAAAGCTTAGCTTTCAGGTTTATGGAGACTGTGACATATTTTTGATTTATTAATAACTGCTAGACAAGTCTTACTAAAGGAAAGTGAATAATTTCTATACTCAAGAATTGTTAATACAAGTTTTAGTGAATACTAAGTATTGGGACTTGAAGGGACCTTGCAATTAGTTTGGTCCCTTAAATTTACATTTTGTGATATACTCCATGTACTTCAGAGGTTCATGATTACTAAAATAGGCTAGGTAAACAGATAATAAAGGTTAAAACACACCATAGCTCTCAAGATAAATAAAGTGGTAAGAGATACAGTATAATTTCTTTTGAAAGACTAACATTTTCACCATCCGCCTGAGTCCTATCTGTATGCAGAGGATAGAGGAAATACACACTATAGTACTTTTTCAGATTAACAACTGGACCCACTGATTTAAATTTAGAGATACTTCACCAAAATACTCACTGGGAATATTATTTGGAAATATAACTAACATATTCAAGAATAATTCATCTTATGTTTACCAACTTAACATTCTATGATTAGCATGTTGATCAAAATAGCTATTTTATATATAAATATAATTATTAAAAATGACTATGTGTAAACTCTTAGCAGTTGTCATTATAGTGGATCACATCCTATCAGAAATAGAAAATTAATACGTATACACTTGGTGGTTCTGCAAGTTCATTAACTTCTCTTTCCAGCTTCCGTCATTAGTGAGTGAATGAGTGAATTCACAATGAGTGAATGAGTGAATTCACAATGAGCGAATTCCTAATTGTGAAAATGATTAACTGCTGATCTAGCAGAGATGGGCTTCCCTAGTGGATCAGCTGGTAAAGAATCTGCCTGCAGTGCAGGAGACATGAGTTTGATCCCTGGGTCGAGAAGATCCCCTCACACATGATGCATAAAGGTAATTAATAAATCAGAAAAATAACTGGACTGTTGTAACTTTGATAACTCTTTTCTACTTAGAGTGAATTTCTCAGAAATAATGGTTAGAACTTTTATAGTCAGGTCCTCTGTTAATTTGTAGGATAAAGAAATGTGACTTCAATTTTTCTAATATTCTGAAAAAAGAGGAACTTTGTCACTTCCTCCTACCACTTGTTATTGCGAAACAAGAACCAGCTTTCAAATTTTCCTGAGCTTTACTACTTAAATGAATTAGTTTAGACAGGTTTCATGAAATTTGCCCTTCAAAATGAAATCCAACTTTAATTTTCATAAGAAATTTTTTATTTTTAATCATTCTTTTCAGAAAGAAAGGATCTTTTAAAAGTAATAAATTTAATATTTATTTTTGCTTTTTTGAAAGCACTTACACAGACTTATTTGGAAAGCCATGACAGTATGGTAAATTGGAAAACCAAATTATTGGATGTTATCAAATGTTTTCTTTATAGAAATCTGGATTAAATTCTGTTTAAAGGTTGAAGCTATAAAATAATATTTTCACTTCTCTTTTTTTTTTTTCGCACTACTAATTTAAGATGGAAAGAAGCCGTGAAGTTTGCTAATTTCAGCTCAGATAGTCTGTATTAGAGATTAGGCTTCCGAGAAAGTTGATTATTGTTGCAAATATGTGTGATTCTCTCCTGGAGAATTTCAAGGCTTTACAAAAGGCTAAAGGATATTAGTGGCAATAATATCTAAATTCAGGGATCTAGTGTAAACCAGTATGAAACTCAGTTCTCACTTGGAGAGTCCACTTTTTTCTGATCACTTCTTAAGCCATTTGTGCTTTCTGTGATACTGTAACATATCCACATTTCAAAAGGACACGTACTAATACCTTTGAGAGACCTGAATACATTGAAATATATTAGGCCAATGTCTATAAACTGTATATGTATTATATATTTCTATTTAGCTAACTAAATTTTACTCTACAAGATTATTGTGTGTGCGTAAAATTATAAAGAGAGACCAGTTCTTTCTGCATCCTCTTCCATGCCTTGGAGAAGTAAGGACAGATTGGCTTCATCTTGTTTGCTACTACAGTTGGTTGGCTGCCCTAAAGTGCTGCATTGAGAATTTGAAATTTGCATCTAGAGGGAAAGAGAGAACAGCATTCATGCCAAATATTTGCTTTTTGGCTAAAGTCATCTTTGCTTTAGAGCTATAAAGTTCTCATTGTAGTTCTGAAAATTTCAAACTTAGCTGGACAACTGGCCCTTGGAGCAGAAAACTGTCATGTGACTCACCTAGGAATGTGTCTCTTCTAATGCTTCAAGAGAATTTTTTGTTAATCTAAGGTCCCTCCTTTAACACAGCAGAGAATCTCTTCTGTGCCTCTGAAGAATGCAAAGGACCATGGTCATGATGATGTCATCAAGAATATCCTTCAGCATTAAACTTTATATTTACCTTTAATGAATTCTAATTTCCATTAAAATGACGACATTTTCTCCCTTTAAATCAGCCCAGAACCTCCCTGGTGGTCCAGTGGTTGAGAATCTACCTTCCAGTGTGGGAGATGTGGTTGGGTGCTTCCTGGTTGGTGAACTAAGATGCCACGTACTATACATTGAAGCCAAAATTCAGCCTCAGTTCAGTTCAGTTCAGTTCAGTCGCTCAGTCATGTCCGACTCTTCTCGACCCCATGAATCACAGCATGCCAGGCCTCCCTGTCCATCATCATCTCCCGGAGTTCACTCAGACTCACGTTTATGAGTCCGTGATCCCATCCAGCCATCTCAAAATTCAGCCTAGACATTCTCAAACATTAGCATATATAGCAACTTAAAATGCAGGTTCTCTCCCCATCCCTGGAGATTCTGATTTTGTTGGTCCAGAGTGGAGTTTGAGATTGGCTTTTTTCATTCTGATACAGATGGTCTGGAGGCCATTCGTTGTCTTAGACTTACAGTCTTTCCTCAATATCATATTTGTAGCTGGAATTGCTTTTATTTTAATACTGTCAGCCATAACACAATGGAAGATGATTTTTTTGGTTATGTTATTAACAGGTAATATCTGGAGCTCTCTAAGGCTTAATACACAAATCCAAGTATTTAAGATTTTGTGCTGTCATATTAGGGGCTTCCCTGGTGGCTCAGATGGTAAAGAGTCTGCCTGCAATGAGGAGACCTGGACTCCTCGGGTTCAATCCCTGAGTCGGGAAGATCCCCTGGAGAAGGGAATGGCTACCCACTTCAGTATTCATTGGCTAGCTTTCTGGGCAGTGATCACTGGGAATGTCAGTTCTCCCTACTCTGAAATTCAGGTTCAAACTTCTTGACGTGTACCTACATTCTCCCCAGATTTGACAACCAAGATATTCTGAGTCTTTCCAGCCCAAATCAAATCCATAGGTAATTTGTCTTCTCACAAGTTGACCAAGTCTTGAATAACTTTCCTCAGCCTTATTTTTTTCAGCTATAACTTAGAATTTATTAGAAGTAGAAAAACATATCCTTAATCAATCTGAATTCCTCACTTCTGATCTTACTCAACTTGTGTTTATGTGTGTTTAAGTGAGTACATAACAAGAAATGTGCTACCTTAACCACTTCTAAGTATATAGTTCATTGGTGTTTAAATTAAGCTTGTTATACAACCAATCTCTGAAACTTTTTCATCTTCCAAATCTGAAAGTCTGTACCCATTAAACATTCGTCATCCTACCATCCCCATCTTCTGGAAACCCCCATTCTACTGTCTTCTCAACTTTTTTTCTCAATAAACAAGATATTTCCTTAACTGTTCTTCCATCAATAATGGGTTTATAATTATTGCTACTTAGCTCTCTTAGTAGAATCCTTATATGTCCTATATTGTTATAATTATCATGCAAAAGATTTACAATTACAGGACAATTATGCTTCTCTATTAAGAGCCCCTTATAATCTTTGGGTGACTATGAATGAGGATATTTTATTCTGGAAACTTGATTTACAGGGAAAGGTAACCCTTTATTCTTCCTGAGACTGAGAGGATTCCAGTGGAATCTTTGTGTCTGTTTGTTGGAAGTTTGAAGTTACAGTTAGTTACCAGTGCAATTAGGCTAAATCCTGGAATTTCCTAGACTTTTCCTATGTACATCCTAGAATTGTCTTCTTCTAGACAATTCTTGTATAATATAATAGATTACTTGTGTAATATATACTTGTATATATAATAGATTGAAAATTTAGACTGGAAATTTTTCTGGTGTTTGACAGTGTTGATGTTCACTAGGTGATTTCAGAATCTTTGCTTAGAACAATACAAAACTGTTTAGCTTTAAGTAGCTTTATTAGAGACATAATTTGGGAGGAATAGCCATAAGTAAAAATACATTTTCTGCAAGTAAAGTGTTTCACATGCTATTTTCAAAATCATTTGCAGTTGAGAAAAAACAACCCAAGAGACATTTTCAAAACTCTTAAAGTTTTTCCTCAAAAAGTTTCTCTTACTCTGTTCTTAAAATTTTCCAAGGATTCAATAAAGCAGTATCCATCTAAATAACCAAAAATGCTATAATTATAAGAATTATGCTTATGTTTGTGACATAGGAAAAAAATAAATTTTTTGGCTTAAATTATCTTGGAACTGGGACTTATGTAGTGGTCCAGTGGTTAAGACTTCACACTTCCAATGCAGGGGATGTGGGTTCAATCCCTGATTGAAAACTAATACCACATACTGTGCAGGACAGCCATAAAAATAAATAAATAAATATATTGGAACTGGCACAAAAACTAATTGATCATGATTCTTGAATAATGATAACAATCTTCAGTTTACTAATTTATAATATCAATGTATCATGAGTTTTCCATACTTTTTGTAGCACCTAGATTTTTCTTTAATGACATGTTAGGACAAGAGTGAGAATATTTCAAAGAAAATTCCTTAAAATTGAATTTTGTTACTCCTTTGATTTCTATTAAAAATCAAAAATGTTTCTCAGTAAGGGGAAGAAAATTTTGAGTTAAAAAGATTTAATGAAAGAGTTGGAGTGCATCTGGTTCAGTAACATACTGAGCAATTGTTTTTTTTCTTTGCAGTAATCCCATCACTATATATATAATTTGGCCGCACTATGCACCTTGTGGAATTTTAGTTCCCCCACCAATGATTGAACTTGGACCCTCGGGAGTGAAAGTGCTGTGTCCTAACCACTGGACTGCCAGGGAACTCACTCCCATCATTATTTATGATCTTTCTCTATTGCCCACCATTGTCACCCCTCAAAACTTCTCAGTGTCATGTGATCCTCAGGGCACATGCTGTTAGCGACCTAGAAGTTAATCTCTCCTCTCTTTGTAGTCTCTAACATAAGCTAGGCATTAATGTTTTGCCAATTGGGAATCTTTAATGTGGTAAAACTCCAGTCTGAAAATTCCCCCAAGTTCTGAGCCTTTTAAAACAGCTGTTTATCAATTATAAGATTAAACTTACTTAGAATTAGTACTGCCTGTGTGACTTACAATAATTAAAACTTGTTTCTAATATTCTTTAAACATGCTGAACAGTACTTCTATTTAAGGGTCTTTTGGGTTATTAGGTAACTATGTGCAATTTGGCTTGTTAACCACTACCACTTACTGTTTGACTCATTTTTGGAAAAAGACTCCCAATATTACATTTGCTGATGTGCCAAGCTGGGAGTCAAGCAGTACCTTCCATTAGGTAATTTGCTTCTGATCTGAGATATATTATAGAAAATCTACACTTCGATGGAAACTTATGATTTATGTGGAAAAAATTAATCTTAGATAAACATGAAATTCGATTATTAGATTTTAATAATTCAATCCTGACTGACAGGTTTGTTTTAATAATTTTGTTTAAAAAATAACTGTAAAATGACTGTGGGTGCCAAATTACTATATCTGTGCTATAATTTATAAAGCAAAAAAATTTTCAAGTGTATATTATTTGGTCTATTATTTCAAGCATTCATGGACTTTAAAGAATCCTAAGGTCTCGCCTTTGCTCTCCTGGTATGCAGAGGTGTGGTGCAGAGGCTGAGAGTGCTGTGTTGTATATTATCATTTGAAAGCCTCAGCTCTGGTGTTTTCAAGATAGGCTTGTTGTTTAGATGCTAAGTCATGTCTGACTCTGTGACCCCATGGATTGTAGCCCACCAGGCTCCTCTGTCCATGGAATTTTTCAGGCAGAATATTGGATTCTCCAGGGGATCTTCCTGACCCAGGGATTGAACCCTGAGTCTCCTGCTTGGCAGGTAGATTCTTTACCACTGAGCCACCTGGGAAGCCCCTAGGTAGGCTTAGAGCAGGTCATTTCACTGCTGTGGACCCCAGCTTGTTTATGCATCAGTGTGGGCATTGGATCAGAAGAACCTTTCAATTTCTATATCCATGGAGTCATGAAACTTCTAAAGTTACCTTCAACTTCGTTCTGTGGCCTTTTCTTATTTTCTCCACATTTTATCCATTTCATCTGACATTAACTGATCATCCTTTCTTTTTTGGCATCCTTCATGTTTAGTTACAGTTGCTTTAATAAAGTGTGGACTTATCTTTTGGTCCTGAATACTAAAAACTTTCAACAGGCCATTCTTCTAGTTCCAAAAGGTTTTTTTTTAGACACAGCCTAGAACATGATTAAATATATTTAAAACTTTAAACTTAACTTTCCTGTACAGAAATCCCATCTCCTTAACTTGAATTTAAGTTTAAAACCAGAGGCTGTTTTTTCTTCCTCTTTTATTTCCCTCTACACCTTGGCCTGGGCTGATGACTAAATCATCCCTCTTCTTTTAATCACAAGCATTCCTATTCCTGTTTTGCCTTTGAAATCTTGTTGCCTGAAGATCACAGTACTTAACAGACAAAATCAGAATGATGACAAGTGGGAATGAAAGTGATCATTTAAAAACCTGATAAGGAATACTATGTCATCTTACTCCAAAAACTGACTCACAAATTTTGTAGCATATGAGATCTTTGGTTTCCTGCCCATCCTAAATTTTACTTCAGAAATGTTTTGTCCCTTGCTTAATAGATTTATGATCCTGTTCTTGTATTCACTCAGTATTAAGTGGCTACCTTGTGCCAGCCCTTTTGCTAAGAACTCAAGATACAGTGATTTATGAAAGAATAATATTCCACCACCATGAGCTTGAAGTGGGCCATGTCCAAAGTTATTTGATTCAAAGCATCTGTTGGAGTTTAATCAATGTGTCATTTTCTTCCATTCACTGGATACTCATCTGATTATCTGCCACAGGCCTGGCCATGTGTTGGTAAATATAAGCATGTTTGGAGCTGTTGTAAAAGTTGTATGTACTTTTCCCTTGAACAATGTATTCTCTAAATGTGATGAATGATCTGCATCTATTGTGGTATTTAGGATATATTTCATTGATGGCAATTTAGAGAACTACAATGATACTACTTTAAACAATATCTCTGTCTTCTCCATTCCAAGTCTCTCTTTTTTTAATTAATTTATTTTTTTATTGAAGAATAATTGCTTTACAGAATTTTGTTGTTTTCTGTCAAACTTCAATATGAATCAGCCATAGGTGTACACATATCCCCTCCATTTTGAACTTCCCTCCTGTCTCCCTCCCCATTCCACCCCTCTAGATTGATACAGGAGCCCCTGTTTGAGTTTCGTGAACCATACAGCCGATTCCCGTTGACTATCTATTTTACATATGGTAATGTAAGTTTCCGTGTTATTCTCTCCATACATCTCACCCTCTCCTCCCCTCTCCCCATGTCCATAAGTCTATTCTCTATGTCTGTTACTCCATTGCTGCCCTGTAAATAAATTCTTCTGTACCATTTTTCTAGATTCCATATATATGCATTAGAATATGATATTTATCTTTCTTTTTCTGACTTCACTCTGTATAATAGGTTCTAGGTTCATCCATCTCATTAGAACTGACTCAGATGCATTCCTTTTATGGCTGAGTAATATTCTATTATGTATATGTACCAGAACTACTTTATCCATTCATCTGTCGATGGACATCTAGGTTGCTTCCATGTTCTAGCTATTGTAAATAGTGCTGCAGTGAACAGTGGGATACACATGTCTTTTTCAGTTTTCCATTCCAAGTCTCTTTTTATGTCCTAGGATGAAAATAATGATTCTGATTCATCNTATTTGCTGATGTGCCAAGCTGGGATTCAAGCAGTACCTTCCATTAGGTAATTTGCTTCTGATCTGAGATATATTATAGAAAATCTACACTTCGATGGAAACATGATTTATGTGGAAAAAAATTAATCTTAGATAAACATGAAATTTGATTATTAGGTAATTTGCTTCTGATGTGAGACATATTATAGATAGAAAATCTACACTTTGATGGAAACTTATGATTTATATGGAAAAATTAATTTTAGATAAACATGAAATTCGATTATTAGATTTTAATAATTCAATCCTGACTGACAGGTTTGTTTTAATAATTTTGTTTTAAAAATAACTGTAAAATGACTGTGGGTGCCAAATTACTCACTATATCTGTGCTATAATTTATAAAGCAAAAAAATTTTCAAGTGTGTATTATTTGGTCTATTATTTCAAGCATTCATGGACTTTAAAGAATCCTAAGGTCTCGCCTTTGCTCTCCTGGTATGCAGAGGTGTGGTGCAGAGGCTGAGAGTGCTGTGTTGTATATTATCATTTGAAAGCCTCAGCTCTGGTGTTTTCAAGATAGGCTTGTTGTTTAGATGCTAAGTCATGTCTGACTCTGTGACCCCATGGATTGTAGCCCACCAGGCTCCTCTGTCCATGGAATTTTTCAGGCAGAATATTGGATTCTCCAGGGGATCTTCCTGACCCAGGGATTGAACCCTGAGTCTCCTGCTTGGCAGGTAGATTCTTTACCACTGAGCCACCTGGGAAGCCCCTAGGTAGGCTTAGAGCAGGTCATTTCACTGCTGTGGACCCCAGCTTGTTTATGCATCAGTGTGGGCATTGGATCAGAAGAACCTTTCAATTTCTATATCCATGGAGTCATGAAACTTCTAAAGTTACCTTCAACTTCGTTCTGTGGCCTTTTCTTATTTTCTCCACATTTTATCCATTTCATCTGACATTAACTGATCATCCTTTCTTTTTTGGCATCCTTCATGTTTAGTTACAGTTGCTTTAATAAAGTGTGGACTTATCTTTTGGTCCTGAATACTAAAAACTTTCAACAGGCCATTCTTCTAGTTCCAAAAGGTTTTTTTTTAGACACAGCCTAGAACATGATTAAATATATTTAAAACTTTAAACTTAACTTTCCTGTACAGAAATCCCATCTCCTTAACTTGAATTTAAGTTTAAAACCAGAGGCTGTTTTTTCTTCCTCTTTTATTTCCCTCTACACCTTGGCCTGGGCTGATGACTAAATCATCCCTCTTCTTTTAATCACAAGCATTCCTATTCCTGTTTTGCCTTTGAAATCTTGTTGCCTGAAGATCACAGTACTTAACAGACAAAATCAGAATGATGACAAGTGGGAATGAAAGTGATCATTTAAAAACCTGATAAGGAATACTATGTCATCTTATTCCAAAAACTGACTCACAAATTTTGTAGCATATGAGATCTTTGGTTTCCTGCCCATCCTAAATTTTACTTCAGAAATGTTTTGTCCCTTGCTTAATAGATTTATGATCCTGTTCTTGTATTCACTCAGTATTAAGTGGCTACCTTGTGCCAGCCCTTTTGCTAAGAACTCAAGATACAGTGATTTATGAAAGAATAATATTCCACCACCATGAGCTTGAAGTGGGCCATGTCCAAAGTTATTTGATTCAAAGCATCTGTTGGAGTTTAATCAATGTGTCATTTTCTTCCATTCACTGGATACTCATCTGATTATCTGCCACAGGCCTGGCCATGTGTTGGTAAATATAAGCATGTTTGGAGCTGTTGTAAAAGTTGTATGTACTTTTCCCTTGAACAATGTATTCTCTAAATGTGATGAATGATCTGCATCTATTGTGGTATTTAGGATATATTTCATTGATGGCAATTTAGAGAACTACAATGATACTACTTTAAACAATATCTCTGTCTTCTCCATTCCAAGTCTCTCTTTTTTTAATTAATTTATTTTTTTATTGAAGAATAATTGCTTTACAGAATTTTGTTGTTTTCTGTCAAACTTCAATATGAATCAGCCATAGGTGTACACATATCCCCTCCATTTTGAACTTCCCTCCTGTCTCCCTCCCCATTCCACCCCTCTAGATTGATACAGGAGCCCCTGTTTGAGTTTCCTGAACCATACAGCCGATTCCCGTTGACTATCTATTTTACATATGGTAATGTAAGTTTCCGTGTTATTCTCTCCATACATCTCACCCTCTCCTCCCCTCTCCCCATGTCCATAAGTCTATTCTCTATGTCTGTTACTCCATTGCTGCCCTGTAAATAAATTCTTCTGTACCATTTTTCTAGATTCTATATATATGCATTAGAATATGATATTTATCTTTCTTTTTCTGACTTACTTCACTCTGTATAATAGGTTCTAGGTTCATCCATCTCATTAGAACTGACTCAGATGCATTCCTTTTATGGCTGAGTAATATTCTATTATGTATATGTACCAGAACTACTTTATCCATTCATCTGTCGATGGACATCTAGGTTGCTTCCATGTTCTAGCTATTGTAAATAGTGCTGCAGTGAACAGTGGGATACACATGTCTTTTTCAGTTTTCCATTCCAAGTCTCTTTTTATGTCCTAGGATGAAAATAATGATTCTGATTCATCTCATGTGCTGTGTTCAAATGGTGATGACTTCCTGAGCTTTAAGGTTGGAGATTGTGGAGTCCCAGGCAGGCTCATCTTAAGACTGCTGTGACTTCTGTGTGTCCATGGGGTTGAGCTGGGGGGAGGATGAGGAAGGCAAGGAGTAGTAACATTCATGTCAAATACTTGTCCTCCCTGCCCCAGATCTTTGTATTATTCTCACTTTAATTTAATTTCATTTTCATCATGTATACGATATCTTCATGCACTCCTTTTCTCCCCATGTCTGGATTGATGTACAAAATCCATCCATGTTCTCAACTATGAATTACTCACCAATGTCTTAGCTGAATGCAGTAAACCTGATTCAACTGTGTCTGTGTAAATCACAATCTGTAATAATTCTCACTGTAGACTCATTGCAATGAAGAGCCGTTAATGGATAAATTCAATTATTTTTTGGTACAAAAGATTCATTTATCCTGAAAGTTTTTCTATAAATGGTCATTGCAGCTAAAATATTTTCTAATTAAATGTTAAAAAGAATTATGGAATTTTTAAATTATAATAATTTTCATGTAATTCGACATTTTTCAAAGTTCTTTCATATACTGGATCTCATTTCATCCTGATGAAAATACTAATTCAGATGAATTTAGTTCAGTATCACTAACCTCACTTAACAGATGAAGAAAACAGGTCCAGGCGGGTTAAACAGTTTGCTGTAAATCACTTAACGATCTACTAAAATAACCAAGGTTTATAAGGAGCCCACGGCTTGTTGAAGCCTTCATAATAAAACTATAGAAATTTTAAATGGTAAACTTAAAATTTGTTCAAATTAAGTACATGCTTTTTATAGCTAAATAAAATATTTTTTAACACATTCCAGTTACTTTCCTGTTTTTGTTACATCATTAGGTGCAATTCTGCACTGAATCTTTGATCTATTTTGGCCCAGGTGGAAGGCATGTCAAACCATTATATTGCTGCGCATGTCTATACAGAAACCACCTGCCTAGATTCAGCCATTAGTTACTGAGAATTTAACCCTCTTTCCTGAGCTTCCCACCTTGTCTATACAGAAACCACCTGCCTAGATTCAGCCATTAGTTACTGAGAATTTAACCCTCTTTCCTGAGCTTCCCACCTTAGTGAGCCTCCCAGAACTGGATCCTGTTGACTAGAATACAAATCCCCTCCTATAGACACGAGTCCTGTCATGGCATTGCGTTGCATTGTAGCCTTCAAACAATGTTATTTGGAGAATTTAAGAGAGAAAACTACTTCATTTGCACAGTAAATTCAATTAATAATTAAAAGTCAACTGGTGATTTTTTTTTCCCCTACACGCTCATGAACAAGAGATAAATGACCACAAAATAAGCTGAAAGCAGGCTTTTTTGGAAATCCGTTTGAAACAGATGTTCCAAGTTTTTAGCAAATTAACTCAAGAACCCACATCTTCCATTATATCATTATAATAGTTAACAGTGCAGTAATCTTCTTCACCCACACACAAAATTTTATCATGTTCACTGTTATATTTATTGAAGCAGAAAATCAAAATAATCATACATACTAGGAATATTTGAATTTCAACAGTCTCAAGAGCATTATTGTTAAAACTTTTGACTAGGAAGTTCCATTGAATAAATGAATTGTTCCTAGCATTCCCAGTTAACATGGTTTTATAGCTGCACAGGGGCTTCCCTCATAGCTCAGTTGGTAAAGATTCTGCCTGCAAAGCAGGAGACCCCAGTTCGATTCCTGGGTTGGGAAGATCCCCTGGAGAAAGGATAGGCTACCCACTCCAGTACTCTTGGGCTTCCCTTGTGGCTCAGCTGGTAAAGAATCCACCCACAATGCGGGAAACATGGGTTTGATTCCTGGGTTGGGAAGATTCCCGGAAGAAGAGAAAGGCTACCCACTCCAGTATTCTGGCCTGGAGAATTCCGTGGACTGTATAGTCCATGGGGTTGCAAAGAGTTGGACATGACTGAGCAACTTTCACTTTCACCTGTAGCCTCACTGAGGAATTAGCAGGCTGAATTCTAAATTCTCACCTGGAGATTGAATTTATATGCAGAGGCATATATTTCTGTGACCATAAAACTTTCATATGGCTCAATCTGTATAAATAATCACATAGCTATAAATACAAGAAGGTCAATACACCTAGGATTATCATGAAGGAGCTTAGCAGAAAATCCATGCTTGGTTTTTGTTTTCAGAGGAATAACATAATTTCAGTGCATTTTGTCCACCCCCTTAAACTATGGCAATAGTTTCAGCTGTATTTCTAGGTACTGGTTCCCCACAGAGGTATCAGGCAGTGTCAGTAGAGAATGGTAAAGAGTATAGAACAGACTTTCATGTCAGCTAGTCCTGGGTTCAAGATCAAATTTTGTCACACACTGTGTAATTTGAGACAAATTTTATACCTTTTTAGAATCATTGTGAGAATTTATTCAATCAGCTTTCCATTTATAATGACTCACTATGTGCTGGGCCAAAGGATGTAGCAATAACAAAACAGATAATGTTCCTTGCCTCACAGAACCTATAGTCAGCCAAAATGCTCTTAAAGAAAATTCAGCGTCCTAAGATACATAAGCTTAGGTGGCTAAGCTGAGCTTCCCTAGTGGCTCAGATGGTAAAACATCTGTCTGGCTGCAATGAAGGTGACCCAGGTTCAATCCCTGGGTCAGGAAGATATCCTGGAGAAGGAAATGGCAATGCACTTTAGTATTCTTGCCTGGAAAATTCTATGGATGGAGAAGCCTGGTAGGCTACAGTCCATAAGGTCACAAAGAGTCGGACACAATGGGGTGACTTCACTTTCACTTTCAAGGTACATAAAGCGGTTAGCAAAGTTTCTGTTACATAATAAGCACTTAATAAATTTAATAACCTCATTATTAACTCTTTCCAACCCTTAAAGTGGATGGTTCTCCAGAAAGTAGAACAAAAGTATGCAAAATTGGAAGGAAATGGAAGTTTCCTTTTACCAGAGTAACTCTCAGTCAGGTACAGCTGCAACAAGGGAGTTGGATTAGTTAAAATCTGTTGAAGCTGTTTTCAGTAAAATATAAAAACCAACAACTGTGTAGGCAGAAATTTCTTGGACAGGAAACAAAAAGCACTTTATAAAAGAAAAAAAAAACTAGACTTTACCAAACTTACAATTTTCTGCTCATCAAAAGACACTATTAAGAAAGTGAATAATCTATCTTTACCAAACTTACAATTTTCTGCTCATCAAAAGACACTATTAAGAAAGTGAATAATCTATCTGCAGACAAGGAATTATCAAAGCATGGTTTTATTGCTGGAGGAAAACAGAAATGCTTTGCTTGACTTTTTTTGAAAGATGATCATTTGGCAGTTTGCATAATTTGGGGCCAGTTGCCCCACAGCTAAAAGGATCATAATCACCTGTTTCCTAGTATTCTTTTAAGTATCCGTAGTGACTTGACAACCTAGGATTTTCTTGTCTTAATCTGCCTCAACTTCCCCCCACCCCACCCCCAACCAACAAAGGAATCTTTGCAATAATGTAACACCTTCATGTTATGTGCTATGCTGTGCCAAGTCACTTCAATTGTGTCCCACTCTGCAACCCCATGGACTATATAGTCCATCAGGCTCCTCTGTCCATGGATTCTCCAGGCAAGAATACTGGAGTGGGTGGATGTTTCCTACTCTAGGGAATCTTCCCGACCCAGGGATTAAACCCGAGTCTCTTATACCAGATAGGAAAAACATTAGAGATGTTATGTATCTTGTTCAAAATCACTTAACTAGTCATTTCAGAACTTGAGCTAGACCTTATTAAATGGTCTTCCCACTATCTAATACCTACTTCTCTATTATTTTGCTTCAAAATCTGTTGGGGATGGTATATATGATTCATTTAGAATATGTGTTTGTTTTCTCTCAGCTACAAGACTTCTCTCACCCATTTATTTTAAAGTTGAAAGCTATTACAAACAAGATCATGTTTGTGAGTCCTCTTTTTTCTTCTGAAAAATAGCTGTTTGATAGTTGACACACACTCTAACCCTTATTTAACCAGAAAGTAACCATTATAATTGAGGTCCCAGTTACTGTCATAAAGAGGCTCCCATAGACCGTCATTCTAATACTGAGCTTTTCCTCATTTTATATCATCTTGGACTATATTTCTTCTATCTTCTAGCACCTGGCATTCTGTTTTTCTTTGGTGCTTATGAACCTTTAAACCTCTCACTATCTCAGAAAATATTATCTGAAGCATCATACAACTACCCAGGCCATTAATTATATAAGTTTTTATCATTGCCTCTAGAAAAGCAAATGGTGTCCTTTAGTGTCAACTGAGTTTTTAAAAGGAAAATTTTTATAGCTAAACATCTAGGTTATCATGTATCAATTTATTGTTGTGGTTTTCCAGTTACATCAATGTATATTTATACAACTTTGGGGGTCAACAATAGCAATCACAGTGATAATGATGTGGTTTCAGAGCACTGCTTTCATTTTATTTAATTTTTTAAACTTATTTGGCTGCACTGTGTGGCATGTGGGACCTTACTTCCCCAGCCAGGACTGAACCCATGCCCCTTGCCGTAGAAGCTTGGTGTCCTAACCACTGGACCGCCAGGGAAGCCCCCAGAGCATTACTTTTTTTTTTTTTAACTAAGTATGTGCCTATGTTTTTCCTTTTCAGTCACACTGAAGTTATAATGTATAGTAAGAAGTCATTGTGTGAGGTAAGAAATGACAGTTCCAGGAAATGAAAGCATTCATTCATTGATTCCACAAATCCTTATTGAGTTCCTCCTGCAGACAGGCATTGCGCTAGGGAAATGGCTTACTTTTTCCATGGAAATGATGAATAGCACTTAAATTAGATGTTAGAGGCCTTTGTATAACACGTCAGTTTAAGACAGCATAAGCCTTTGGTGGGTTAGAAATGGAATTAAAACAAGAAATAATTTGGAGAAATAAGTATCTGGTTATCATTACGGTCTTAATTTTGCCTATGAATACTTGCTTGGCATCACTTGCACATAAATTCTCTTCAGGATATGTCTGGGCATTACTACTTTCTTCTCAGAGCCAGTAGAACTTTTTCACTTCATTTTTAGAATTGTCCAGTAGTGTAATAAGATTTTTTTTATAGGAAATTGGGAATTCCTTGAATATTTTACCTCTGATTGTCACCTCTTTAAAGTCAACGAGCTTGGCCCCTTAGATTTGAAGTGGTGAGCTAATCATTAAAAATTAGGCCCCAACCAGTGGCATTTAAATGATTTTAAAATGTGGCATACTGTCTACGCTTGATTACACACCAGGTTGCACAAGGTAATGGAGGAGGAAATGGCAGTCTGCTCCAGTATTCTTGCCTGGGAAACCCCATGGACAAAGGAGCCTGGCAGGCTACATTCCATGGGGTCGCAGAGTCTGACGCGACTTAGAAACTTCACTGCCACGACAGCACAAGATAAAATTTTGTTTCCTTCCCACCTAAATGTTTTAAGTTCATCGACCTGCTTTAGATACTAGCGGTCACTACTGCTGCACCTGNTAAGTTTTTATCATTGCCTCTAGAAAAGCAAATGGTGTCCTTTAGTGTCAACTGAGTTTTTAAAAGGAAAATTTTTATAGCTAAACATCTAGGTTATCATGTATCAATTTATTGTTGTGGTTTTCCAGTTACATCAATGTATATTTATACAACTTTGGGGGTCAACAATAGCAATCACAGTGATAATGATGTGGTTTCAGAGCACTGCTTTCATTTTATTTAATTTTTTAAACTTATTTGGCTGCACTGTGTGGCATGTGGGACCTTACTTCCCCAGCCAGGACTGAACCCATGCCCCTTGCCGTAGAAGCTTGGTGTCCTAACCACTGGACCGCCAGGGAAGCCCCCAGAGCATTACTTTTTTTTTTTTTAACTAAGTATGTGCCTATGTTTTTCCTTTTCAGTCACACTGAAGTTATAATGTATAGTAAGAAGTCATTGTGTGAGGTAAGAAATGACAGTTCCAGGAAATGAAAGCATTCATTCATTGATTCCACAAATCCTTATTGAGTTCCTCCTGCAGACAGGCATTGCGCTAGGGAAATGGCTTACTTTTTCCATGGAAATGATGAATAGCACTTAAATTAGATGTTAGAGGCCTTTGTATAACACGTCAGTTTAAGACAGCATAAGCCTTTGGTGGGTTAGAAATGGAATTAAAACAAGAAATAATTTGGAGAAATAAGTATCTGGTTATCATTACGGTCTTAATTTTGCCTATGAATACTTGCTTGGCATCACTTGCACATAAATTCTCTTCAGGATATGTCTGGGCATTACTACTTTCTTCTCAGAGCCAGTAGAACTTTTTCACTTCATTTTTAGAATTGTCCAGTAGTGTAATAAGATTTTTTTTATAGGAAATTGGGAATTCCTTGAATATTTTACCTCTGATTGTCACCTCTTTAAAGTCAACGAGCTTGGCCCCTTAGATTTGAAGTGGTGAGCTAATCATTAAAAATTAGGCCCCAACCAGTGGCATTTAAATGATTTTAAAATGTGGCATACTGTCTACGCTTGATTACACACCAGGTTGCACAAGGTAATGGAGGAGGAAATGGCAGTCTGCTCCAGTATTCTTGCCTGGGAAACCCCATGGACAAAGGAGCCTGGCAGGCTACATTCCATGGGGTCGCAGAGTCTGACGCGACTTAGAAACTTCACTGCCACGACAGCACAAGATAAAATTTTGTTTCCTTCCCACCTAAATGTTTTAAGTTCATCGACCTGCTTTAGATACTAGCGGTCACTACTGCTGCACCTGCATTCACACTTCCTTGGGGACAGGATTGAAGTTCATACTGCCATGATTACTTTTAAGTATTTGAGCCAAAATTTTAGTTGATTTTTTTTCTGTGTGTATAAATTAGTATTGTCACATGAATAAATCTGACTTGGAAAACCTTTCGAATTCTAGGGGTTTTTTTGTTTGTTTGTTTGCTTGGCCATACCAGGCGGGGCATCCTGGATCTTAGTTCCCCGACCAGGAATCAAACCCCTGCCCTCTGCATGGGAAGCATGGAATCTAGACCACGGGACTGCCAGGGAAGTCCCAATTCTATGGTGTATTTGAAACAGAAGATGTTTTCTATCTTTCCTTAGATATAAAGACACATTTACTATGGTACATAAAAGAATGTGTCTTAATTTTTCTCCAGTTACAAAGAGCCTGTTTGGGTTTAGTGTGCTGATAGAAAATCCATGTTGTCTGCAGAGTACATTGTAGACCCCATTCTGGGATATGTTGCTCTCTATGGGGCACGGTGAGGGTAGACGTTTTGACATGAAAAAAGAGAAATGGCACCAACCTTCATGATGGTTCTTACTCAGTGGACATATTTTGCTTAGTCATAATGCTGTTGAACATTTTATATTCAAGTTTAATTTATATACAGTTTGTATACCAGTCAGTCAGTTTGGGCAAGAATCAAGACATAGAACATTTTTCTCACATCAGTTCCCATGTATCCCTTCCCACTCACCACACACACCGTCCCCCCATCCTGACTTCCAGAAGCAGTCACCAGTCTGATTTCTCACCTCATAAGTCACTTTCATCTATTCTGGAATTTCATACAAGTTGACAAGCACTTTTTGTGTTTGACTTCCTTCACTCAGTCTAGCAGTTTCGGGACCATCCCTGTTGTTGAATTTATATTTCCTTTTTATTGCTAATGATGCCATTTTTAAACAGGCAAAAAATAAGCAGATCTTTTCTGAGTATCTTAACTGAATCATGGCAGCAACCCTGTAGTAAGGATGGAGGGGACAAAATATCTGCTAATACTAATATTAAATGATAGTGCTCCCAACATTCAGGCAACCCTATCTTAGTTATATTCGTACTCTTTTGAGAGACCCTAAATTATGCTATTGTTCTATTGAAAACAGAGGTAATGGGCTTGTGCAGTTCAACAATTCAATAGCCAGTGAACGGTTACTAATTTTTTTTTTTTTACTTTATAGCTCTGTTTTGAGCTCAGAAAGTAATGTGAAAAATAATCCCAGGCTAGGAGACACTTCTTATAATATCTCTATGTATCTCTATTACCGAAACATGCAAGAAGGAATGCTTTCATTGTTTATCAGTATGGTGATGCCTCAGTTGCTTATACACACTTTTAAAATTATATAATGTAAACCTTATGAACTCAATTTTATTACCGGAAACTCTCATTGGTCCACATTTTATGTAATGAAAGGAGAATGGATACAATGAAAGCAATATCCAGATTGCATTTTTGTTTTTCTGAAAGTTCTAATTGAATTTACCAAAATTTTGCCATTTTATTTGTTTTTTAATTTTTTGAATTATAATTTACATACCGTACAATTCACTTGCTTTACTTGCACAATTCAGTTATCTTTGGTATATTTAGAGAGTTGTACAACTATCACCTCTGACACAGAGATTTTGTTTTTTGGTTGCTTAGCATGTGGGATCTTAGTTCTCCCAGCAAGGATCAAACCTGTGTCCCCTGCATTGGAAGCGTGGAGTCTTAACTGCTGGACCACCAGGAAAAAATTTAGGAAATTCCTAAATTTTACCATTTTAAGCAAAGAGTCACTGAGATTCTGGGGAGCAGCAATATATTTAAGCAGAGATAATACTGTGATTCTGGTGGGGCATAGTCAATTGGGTACCCATAGATCTGCTGTTGTCTTTTTTAAGAGAATCCTATTCTTGCCAAAGAGGAGTCTGAATTCAGATGTGACTAGAGAAAGGAGAGGCTTGAGCTGGCCTTTAGCTTAGTCCTTACCTCTCCATGCCATGGCCCCCCTTAAGATTCTGAAATGGGGAGCAGCAGAACCACAAAGAGGTTGCAGAACAGTCATATGAAGAGCACCCCCAACAGGCGCTCTCCTAACTTTATGGGAAGGTAGGAGGTCATTTTCAACAATAGTTTATACAACTATTCAGCAAGGGAAAGAGAAACCATATGGTACTACAGTTCTATGGAAAAACACACTCACAGGAAATATTTGCCAGATCACTGAGAGAGTATTAATAACATTTCATCTGTTCCCAGTCTCTGAATCCCTCTCATCTACTTATTTTCTCATTTCCTTTGCCTTGCTGCCTGCCACTAAATACACATACTTTCCTTCTTGTCTCTGATAGCTATTTTTCTCCTTATGGTTCCTAAATTATTTTACCACATTCATATTTCATTCTGATTATTCCAGAAATACTGAAATGAAACTCCCCTTTAACATGACCTACTTTAATGTAGAATTTGGCCCAAGTCTTATTTCTCATAAAAAGGCAGTTACATTTAAATTACCAAAAGAATCTCATTACTGTAATTTAACCCATACAGAGGATTTGAAGTGCTGTCATACTCAGCTTCAAGGATATATGTGAAGATGGTTAACCACTTTTGAGCAATATGCATGAATTCTCTAAGCAGTTCGTCATTTTTTTTTGGTTGTAGAAATTAATTTTAATTAACTGTCGATATGTTTGTTGCCATGTGGAGAAGTGAGGATATAGCCCTGGTTCCCATTTTGGTATGCACAAGGACATGATTTTCATGTTCAAAGTGTAGAATGGTCTTAGGTTGTGAAATAAAAAATTGTATGCCTGATTTCCCAGTGAGTACATGCAGTTTAAAGAGTTTTGGAAGTCCTAGCTTAGCAGAAATTAAAGTTCATAGTAAATCATCTTTCCTCCACCCATGTATTTATGTTCTGGCTAATAACAATTAGATTTTTGCTTCCTAATTTTGGATAAATAATGTTTTTGCTTCTCTGTCAAAATTAATTAATCTAGCTATTGTATAGTGCTGTTTTTATTAACATGTACAGCAGCTTAGAGATTCATACTCAGTATGATTATCATTGGTGACTTAAAACCAAAAGTCTTCATTTTTACAAAAAATAATTTCACGTTTCTCTTTGAAATTGAACATGAGGTCATGAGTTGCACTTAGTGGGTAAGACCTGTTCAGAGACATTCATGTAAAGTTGTGGGAGTAGGAGCAAGCTCTTAGCTGCTAATTTTGCTGATAATATAAGGTATTATAATATCCACAGTAGGTTGACATAATTTAAGTAGGTTTATTTAGGATTTAAAAGGTTTGACATGGCACGTTGCAAAAGAAAGCTGTCACCTACAAACTGGCACTTGCCATCTACCTCTACAAGGATTAAATCCTGAGCCACTGCAACTATCGACCTTCAACATCCTCTAAAAGGAGTTCAAGGTGGAGATCAGGAATGAGGCACTCTGTGCTCTGGGAGAAACTGCCAGAACAGGTCTTCAGATAGTAAGATAGTTTCAGGAGAATGGTGTATGAGCCCAGATCTTGTACCTCCTCATGTATAGAAAAGCACTAAAGTCCTGCATGGTGATGTCGGCTCCTTGGGACTGGCAGTGACCATCATGAGACTAGGAGAAACCTTTGGAAAAAATATTTGCTTGATGCATCTATTCCCCGTTCTGCAAAATCACAGATATACTGACTTTCCACCCTACCTCTTTGGGGCAGTTTCTCAGAGCCATCTGAGGTGCTCTCTCCTTGGCTGCAGTCCTCATTTTGCCCCAAATAAAACTATACTCACAACTCTCACATTGTGCTTTTTTTTTTTTTTTTTTATTCAGTCAACAAGGCCTAGTGATGGTTTAAAGAAAAAACTTAATACTCAGTTGTTCAAAAGATCCAGGATATTAAACGTTACAAAGTTATTCTTTTTTCTTAAAAATAAAATTTATTTTGGTTACTGTACACATTGCCATCATATCGGAGAAGGAAGCACAGCACAACATAGAATTTTAGAGCTGGAAAAGACTGACATCATCTAGTTGAAACTCACCATTCACCTAGCTCACCAAAATCTCTATCATCTCAAGGATATTAACTTTCCTGCACTTACTTCCAAAACACTGAAGAACCAGTAGTCCCTGATTCCTTTCACACTGTCTGTGTAGCTGTCTTTCCACTCCCTTCTGTTATTCTCCATATTCAAGATAATGATTGCACTGGAAGGATTACTTCCTTGATTGTTTTGTGCCTGAATTAGCTTAGGAAAAGAATAGTCTACTGTACATGAAAGTACAATTTCTCATTTAAATATTTGGCAAAAGACAAGGTGATTCATTCAGAGTTTTAGGAGTGGTGGTAATAACGGTTGTTTCATTGATATTCTTGTGAGCTTTCACAACATGGGTTTGCCATTGTGAGTGAGTAATACCACCCTATCACTTAAGATGCGTAATACTACCAACCCTCTGGTAGCAGAAAAGCAAGAGTGGGCAAGCGCACCATTTCAGTTGGGCGTGGGGTCGAGGTTCTGTTTTTTTCCAATCTCATTTCTCCTTCAGTAAGTCAACAAATGTTTATTTTGCATACAGCATGACCTAAACAGGTTGCTAGGTCNCAGAAAAGCAAGAGTGGGCAAGTGCATCATTTCAGTTGGGCGTGGGGTGGAGGTTCTGTTTTCTTCCAATCTCATTTCTCCTTCAGTAAGTCAACAAATGTTTATTTTGCATACAGCATGACCTAAACAGGTTGCTAGGTCTGTAGAGCTGAGAAGCTCTTGCCTTTGACCCCAGGGATCGTATGGTATAGATATATAGAACTGGACAACTGCTTTTGGCTTGGAGAAGATACCTAAGGTCTGAGTAGTTACACCACGGCTCAAGCAGTTTATGAACTTTCCTTTCCTCATAGGAATGCAATGAGAAGTGGCTCTTGTAATCATTTGTAAGGCATTTGGAAATCAAAAGTGCTATACAACAGCTGAATGATATTGAAATACTAAGTAGAAAATACAGTAGAAATAGAAAGCAAGATTACATTATGTGGTAGGAATGATTCTCATAGGTACTTTCATTACTTATGTCGTCACAATAGCACTGCTCCCAGGGAAAAGCTAAATTAGGTAAATACAACTGTTTTTCAAGAAAAAAAATATCTGTGTGTGTCAGCAAAAAACATTGTGGAATCTTATACTAGGTATTACATGAGGTAATATATAGTTGGATTATCATACATAGTGTGGAATTTCCACACATCTACAATTTCTATAAGAAATATTATGCATTTCCATTATTTGAAGTATTTCTCTAGTAATTTTTAACTGCTACCACTATCCAAGATTATTACTTACCAACAAGAGAGTATATCTTCATACTCAAAAACTACAAGAAGGTCCTTTAAATTATATAGGAAGGATATTTGTTGTTTCTCTGACTTACCTATTGTATGTTGGGTTGGAGAGAGTCGTTATCAGTGATTTATCATGATTGATCCTTTCTGATTTTACTTGATTTTAAAGTTTGTTACTTTTCTCAGAGGATTTCTCAGAGGATACAAATCTCAATTTGTATCCCATTCTATATCCTCAGAAGATAAAGAACTTACTGAATTGGGCACTTCTTTCATATGCTTTTATGTGGTCATTTTTATATCCAAGGGAGATTCTCAAACTGTAGAAAAAGGAAGGGGTCCTTTTTTGCTAGTCATTTAATATTCCATGGCTGTGAACTAATCCTCACTTTAACATAAGTTATTGTATGTTTTTCCCAGCATTTTCACCCTAATTAAATGAGACGCTCCACCACAGTGTTTAACCTGCAGCGTAACAGTAAACAAGGGGCTGTCATTGACAATCACAATCCCGTGTTCTCTCCTTTGAACAATGCAATTTCTTTTGGTCACAATTTATAAAGAGACACCTCCTTAGTTTAATGTCATCACGTTCAAACTACAAAACTATTAAAACTCTAATATTATGTGGGGGGCATTTATTTTTAAATATATTAATATAATTATTACATGGTAAAGAAATCATTTATTTTATTGTCTTCCCCTAAATCACCAAATTTAATCATATGGAGAGGTTCCACCACGTTTGTTTCAAATGTTTGTGCTTTGGTCTCTAATGACCTTTTGTCCTTCTTATATGACCTCTCTACATTCTATTTAGAATAAAGAAATAGAAGCATGAAAATTAATAACCCATGCATCAGACCTTTTTTGCTGTGCTTAATAGGAACAAACACTTAAGGCTAGAGACCTTATGTTTAGCACTGTCTCCAAAGCTCAGTTATTACATACATTGTCCCTTCAACATTTGAAGAAACTAAGTATAATATGTAGTCAAATTAAAAAAAAAAAATGTTAAAAAAAAAGCACTTAATGTCTCTGCATTGCATGACAGGGTGTGACTAAAATTTGCCTATATAAACTCTCATAATATTTTCAGATTTTATGGAAATGCTTTGGCTATACTTGGGTTTGAATCTTCATAATGACAAAAGGTCTTAATAGTTATTTTTTTTAAATACACTATACTGTTTTTAGAAAGTTATAATTCATCTTCCTGCTTATATTTGTGCTGTTTGTCTGTACTATACTATTAAAAATAAAGGTAAATTTATATATACTTAGACTTTGAAAAAGTAGCATCATGTACATTTTTAAAATGTTTTGGTAACTTGTGGCACTTTGGTAAAGGAATGTGCAATTATAAAAGTTTATGCCATTGTAATTTTTTTTTTAATTCCCAGGAATGACTCTTACGAGGCTTTAAATTAGAAACCACACCCAGTTTTAAAACTAGCACTTTGGTCCTACTGGTAGTTCCTGTTTTTCTAATTGTATGGAACATTAACTTAAACCATTCTTTGCAATGCGTTTTACCTTTCCTCTTACATCTAATCTCAAAACTCTTTAAGGAACATTTTAAATTAATACAGTGGTAATGAAGAAAGCATTTTAGATATCATGGCTCTTTAATCTGGTACCTGACTTTAGCAATTTTCTGATAAAAATAACTAAACGCCTGAAAGAATATTTAAACATTTTAATTCATTAGAGCAAAATCAAGTAGTTGATGTCCATACAGACATAATTTATCTTAAGATCTGGAGCTGCCAAGAGAACTAAGGACACAGCTGTGTTTAAAATGTGCCCCCATATCCTCCAAAAAAAAATGACAAGAAGAAATAGAATTCTGTATGATTATGGCTATTGTATATACTTCGATTAGCTTACCAGTATTTTATTCTGATACATCTGTGGGTATTAGAAGCAAAATGAAAACAAATATAAACGCTTTAACATTAGGCATTGGCATCAATATAGATTATGCATAAGCTATTGCAATAAAAACTATTAATTGTGCCTATATTTGAAGATATTACCTTAGATTTTCTGTGGCCTTTTTCATTTAAGGCCACACAATCATTTTAAATGGACAGACAACAGAGCATATGAACGAATGAAGTCTTGGCCCTGTTTGCCATGAAATGAAGTATTCTGTTGGATTTGGGGAGGCGTTGGCCGTTATATATTATGACATGAACAGATCAGCCACAAGAAACATGTGAATCTAATGTTCAAATCACAGCATTTAGAAATTTACATCTTTCTCTTCCCTCACAAAATGGATTCAGAATTTGCAATTCAAAATTTTATCATTTTAAGCTGCTAATTATTAAAAATTACCTAATATGGATCAAAAGATTAAATGAAATGAAAACTATGAAAGAATGCTAATTAATAGCATAACCCCATATGCTGTCAAACTTCAGATAACATTAAGTTTCTTGTAAAGCCTTAAAATATTTAAATGAAAAAGTAATTACCTGGAAATGAAGGCACTTTATTACCTTGAACTAGCTATATGTCTGTATAGAACTTGTCTAAAATCCCATAAAATATTATTTATCCTTTTATAAATTTATCTTACTTATGTGTTTTTCTAACGCTTCTTATAATAAAACATAATAATTCAAACTATTTTAATGTAACAAAATTGCATTACATAATAGAACCAATGAACACTACAGGAAAAAACTCAAGTATAACAAAAGTGTTTGTGATAATGGCAAAACCGTTAGTCTGAGTTAGTCTACAATCACTTGAGGTTAAAACGTTGTAAATTTTGAAAGCTTTTTCACTGAACAATTTTTAGACAGCTTGTATTTTTTTAATCTTATTCTTAATTGGTACTACCTTGTTTTGAAATGTTGATCAAAGATAAGGGCAATCAAAACTATTAAGCCAGCCTGTCATTACTCAATTTTTAGTTGTTTTGTTTTTTTTTTTTTTAATGTAACCCTAACACATTAAGAAATCAGTGTTGCTTCTCTGCTCAAATCAACCATGCCTGGCGAATTACCAGCTTTAAATCGGTAATATGGATGTGCTGCCGTGTATACGTGCTTCCTCCTCAGAACATTAATACTTGATTTAAACAATAGATTTGATTCAACAGAAAAAAAAAAAAAAAACAGGATTTTTTTTTCAAAAGCTAAATTTTTTTCTCAAGATACCCCTTACATCTGCCTGATATTTGTAAGGATAGACTAACTTGTATCCAAATATGTTTTTCAACACAACAGTATTTCAAAGCAAATAAACTTTGTGATTTTTTTGTTTGTTTGTTTAGTTTGAGGGCAGTTCACTTAAGAAAAAAAAATTTTTTTCCATAATTTTACTTATTTTTAATTCTTTCTCTGTAGTGGCCATTTTCCCGTCACTAGTCTTAAACGTTTCACTACATGTGAATGCTGCTTCATAGATGCAATCATCATTACATGGCACAGAAAGGAGTCAAGTTTATTAGAAGTCTACTCTTACCAAGAAGAAACTAAAGATAAATTCCATGTCAATTCTTTGGTTTGTTTCTTCATTTTGTTTTGTTTTTCTAAATAAGATATATTAACCCAAAGGTGTGTTAATGTCATGGCATGAACAATCTTAAATGTAGATCTATCGAGTATTTTGTGATGCTGAGTAACCAACTTTCCTCAAGTCTCTGTGATGCTAAATATTTTCCTTAGAAGGTTTTGTCTCATGTTAGATTGTTGTTCAGAAAGATGTTGGTCCTAGTGAGATTTTTAAAAACTGGGAAAACAAATGCATGTATTACAAGTATAGAAATGGTGAATTGTAAACTTACCGTATAGTACTGATTCTATTTTCAGAGATGTTTTTGCTGTTAAATATATACAACATAAAATTGCTGCCGTACTGTAATTGAGTACTTTTTCCTAAATGACCCTGTTATCACTATTCCAGAATTAGAAGTTGGGCAGATATATGATTGATTCATGTGTCTGCATAGATGCTTCAAGGTATATTCTTCTCTTGGTGAGTAAAAATATTTTTTCCTTGGCATCAACACATTGAGATCTGAATATACCTGTATCTATTCTTATTGCACATTTCTTATACAGTATCTTCAAATATGCCAAAATTGGCCTAGACTCAAAATTGAGGGTTTGTTACATGTTTTCTAACAGAAAGGTTTTCAATGATATTCATTATGGGTTTGTACTGTGAAAATAGTGAAAGTCCCTTTAAAATTTCATCTGTGCTAAATTTAAATTAATATTTTTTCTTTAGCTCACAAATTACCCTAAATCCAGAGAGAATATCAACCCTTTTCACTGTTGTCAAATCCAGCAAAAGGAACAGCCCCATGACACTACAAAAACAGTAGAGGAATAAAGAATAAACCTCTCATGTTACACTCCAGAATAAAGAAATGAACCGAAGTTCATCGTGAATGTGAGGCTTCCGTACTTGACATTCCTCCACGGAAGGGAAGACAAGTGTCAGCACCATTGGCATCCTTTACAAACCGATCTGATGTGGAATATCCTCCACCACACTGGAGTACTTCTAGACTCTATTTTGTTTGTTTGTTTTGTTTTAATTCATCAAACCTTTCTGTTTTCAAAAAAAAATTAAATTGTTGGCATTGGTAGAGAGATACAGATTTGAAAATACTTTCTTAAGAGATCATGTAACTATATAACTCTGAATTTAAAAATTGAGGAGGAGGGATCATTTCAACCCACCGCCTCTTCCAAGAAAACATGTTTTTAAATCTGTAACTGCTTTAGTGTTAACAGGGTACAAAGTGTTTCTTGTCCTTTATTGTACTT
Source organism: Raphicerus campestris (assembly GCA_006410735.1). Classification (NCBI taxonomy): domain Eukaryota; kingdom Metazoa; phylum Chordata; class Mammalia; order Artiodactyla; family Bovidae; genus Raphicerus; species Raphicerus campestris. Next base: position 62,645 of record SJYW01025030.1, read on the forward strand.
AAAAGGTTCTCATTGATTGGTGATTGTATTGTACCGTATGAAAATGAGTCATAAATTGCCTTGTATTGTTTCTGATAGACCATACCCCATACTACTTCAGTTTTCATGTTCCAGATTTTTCAGTGATGCATGTTAACAGTTAGGTCCGAAAATTCTGTGGTGCTAATTCTTCCATATCCGATGGTGCTTCTGTGGATGCTAACTGCACACATGCTGAACAAAGCTTGAAGTTTAAAACTTTCCTCCCTTCCTCTGTTTATATAAAGTACAATAAAAATAACTTGAATTTGTCTCAAAGTATCACTGACAATCTAATAAACTGGTTTATATGTGTGATTAGTTTGGATTCTTGGTTATTTTTCAGAAAGCAGATTAGTTCTCCTGAGCCCTCATATCAACCCAAAGTAGATCTTACTAGAAGTGTGTATTATGTTATTTGTGCCCCCAAATCTATGATATCTTCAAGAATTTAAATCCAGTTGGCCTGGCTTCTAAAATCATGTTTGGGTCAGAGCTATAAAACTTAGACTAATCAAATCTGAAAATAAGTGAGTTGAGAAGAACACAACTGTTCTGAGTATCTATTTTATTATTTTATTAATAAAATTTTATTACCTGGTCCATGAGATAACATTTATATGGAAGCAAGTAGGCCTTCAAAATCTTTAGTACAATGCAAAGACATTGTAAAGACCATTCCTAAATGATATTTAAAGTTCCTCCCCATGAATATGAAATAAGACCAAAAAAAAAAAAANTTAGACAGCTTGTATTTTTTTAATCTTATTCTTAATTGGTACTACCTTGTTTTGAAATGTTGATCAAAGATAAGGGCAATCAAAACTATTAAGCCAGCCTGTCATTACTCAATTTTTAGTTGTTTTGTTTTTTTTTTTTTTAATGTAACCCTAACACATTAAGAAATCAGTGTTGCTTCTCTGCTCAAATCAACCATGCCTGGCGAATTACCAGCTTTAAATCGGTAATATGGATGTGCTGCCGTGTATACGTGCTTCCTCTTCAGAATATTAATACTTGATTTAAACAATAGATTTGATTCAACAGAAAAAAAAAACAAAAACAGGATTTTTTTTTTGAAAGCTAAATTTTTTTCTCAAGGTACCCCTTACATCTGCCTGATATTTGTAAGGATAGACTAACTTGTATCCAAATATGTTTTTCAACACGACAGTATTTCAAAGCAAATAGACTTTGTGATTTTTTTGTTTGTTTGTTTAGTTTGAGGGCAGTTCACTTAAGAAAAAAAAATTTTTTTTCCATAATTTTACTTATTTTTAATTCTTTCTCTGTAGTGGCCATTTTCCCGTCACTAGTCTTAAACGTTTCACTACATGTGAATGCTGCTTCATAGATGCAATCATCATTACATGGCACAGAAAGGAGTCAAGTTTATTAGAAGTCTACTCTTACCAAGAAGAAACTAAAGATAAATTCCATGTCAATTCTTTGGTTTGTTTCTTCATTTTGTTTTGTTTTTCTAAATAAGATATATTAACCCAAAGGTGTGTTAATGTCATGGCATGAACAATCTTAAATGTAGATCTATCGAGTATTTTGTGATGCTGAGTAACCGACTTTCCTCAAGTCTCTGTGATGCTAAATATTTTCCTTAGAAGGTTTTGTCTCATGTTAGATTGTTGTTCAGAAAGATGTTGGTCCTAGTGAGATTTTTAAAAACTGGGAAAACAAATGCATGTATTACAAGTATAGAAATGGTGAATTGTAAACTTACCGTATAGTACTGATTCTATTTTCAGAGATGTTTTTGCTGTTAAATATATACAACATAAAATTGCTGCCGTACTGTAATTGAGTACTTTTTCCTAAATGACCCTGTTATCACTATTCCAGAATTAGAAGTTGGGCAGATATATGATTGATTCATGTGTCTGCATAGATGCTTCAAGGTATATTCTTCTCTTGGTGAGTAAAAATATTTTTTCCTTGGCATCAACACATTGAGATCTGAATATACCTGTATCTATTCTTATTGCACATTTCTTATACAGTATCTTCAAATATGCCAAAATTGGCCTAGACTCAAAATTGAGGGTTTGTTACATGTTTTCTAACAGAAAGGTTTTCAATGATATTCATTATGGGTTTGTACTGTGAAAATAGTGAAAGTCCCTTTAAAATTTCATCTGTGCTAAATTTAAATTAATATTTTTTCTTTAGCTCACAAATTACCCTAAATCCAGAGAGAATATCAACCCTTTTCACTGTTGTCAAATCCAGCAAAAGGAACAGCCCCATGACACTACAAAAACAGTAGAGGAATAAAGAATAAACCTCTCATGTTACACTCCAGAATAAAGAAATGAACCGAAGTTCATCGTGAATGTGAGGCTTCCGTACTTGACATTCCTCCACGGAAGGGAAGACAAGTGTCAGCACCATTGGCATCCTTTACAAACCGATCTGATGTGGAATATCCTCCACCACACTGGAGTACTTCTAGACTCTATTTTGTTTGTTTGTTTTGTTTTAATTCATCAAACCTTTCTGTTTTCAAAAAAAAATTAAATTGTTGGCATTGGTAGAGAGATACAGATTTGAAAATACTTTCTTAAGAGATCATGTAACTATATAACTCTGAATTTAAAAATTGAGGAGGAGGGATCATTTCAACCCACCGCCTCTTCCAAGAAAACATGTTTTTAAATCTGTAACTGCTTTAGTGTTAACAGGGTACAAAGTGTTTCTTGTCCTTTATTGTACTTAAAAGGTTCTCATTGATTGGTGATTGTATTGTACCGTATGAAAATGAGTCATAAATTGCCTTGTATTGTTTCTGATAGACCATACCCCATACTACTTCAGTTTTCATGTTCCAGATTTTTCAGTGATGCATGTTAACAGTTAGGTCCGAAAATTCTGTGGTGCTAATTCTTCCATATCCGATGGTGCTTCTGTGGATGCTAACTGCACACATGCTGAACAAAGCTTGAAGTTTAAAACTTTCCTCCCTTCCTCTGTTTATATAAAGTACAATAAAAATAACTTGAATTTGTCTCAAAGTATCACTGACAATCTAATAAACTGGTTTATATGTGTGATTAGTTTGGATTCTTGGTTATTTTTCAGAAAGCAGATTAGTTCTCCTGAGCCCTCATATCAACCCAAAGTAGATCTTACTAGAAGTGTGTATTATGTTATTTGTGCCCCCAAATCTATGATATCTTCAAGAATTTAAATCCAGTTGGCCTGGCTTCTAAAATCATGTTTGGGTCAGAGCTATAAAACTTAGACTAATCAAATCTGAAAATAAGTGAGTTGAGAAGAACACAACTGTTCTGAGTATCTATTTTATTATTTTATTAATAAAATTTTATTACCTGGTCCATGAGATAACATTTATATGGAAGCAAGTAGGCCTTCAAAATCTTTAGTACAATGCAAAGACATTGTAAAGACCATTCCTAAATGATATTTAAAGTTCCTCCCCATGAATATGAAATAAGACCAAAAAAAAAAAAATCAAACTGGAACTTTCCAGAACAAAGCCAATATCACATGCCAGAATGGCATAATAAATAACTCCATGCAGGGGTGCAGGGGGTTCACTGGATTTTTAACTTTAGTATTTGCAGTAAGAATNTGAGAGATTGGCTTTGTGGCCAATGAGGATATACTTTCTGGTCTCCATCAGCTGGAAGGTGCAGTGCTGGCTTGGCTTTAGTGGCCAAACACACTGGGATCCTGAGACCCAAGGTTGCAAGCAGCATTCTTGTTGCGCCAACTCAAAGGGGAATTTGTCAGAAGGGGTCCCAGACCCAAAGGGACTGTCAGCTTAAAAAAAAAAAAAAGTCAGAGTTGTGAGTTAAGTTTTATTTGTGAGTAAATGAGGACTATAGCTCTTAGAAACTGCTCCAAAGAGGTGGGGGGAGGTCAGTATACACGCAATTTTGGTGAAGAGGGAGTATATAAGTGCAATCAAGCACATATATATATATTTTTTGCACAAGTTTCTGCTAATCTCATGGATGTCACTGGTAATCATAAGGAGCACGTGTCACCACAAAGGATTTTAGCGCTTCTCTAGATATGAGGAGATGCAAGAACTGGGCTCATAAAATCATCCCCTGAAAATATCTATCTGAAGACTGGTTCTGGTGGTTTTTCCCAGAGCACAGAGTGCCTTTTTGCTGATCTTCACCATCAACTCCCTTCAGGGGGTGTGGAAGACCAGCCACTGCAGTGGGTTCATGATTTAACCCTTGTGGAGGCAGATGGCAAGTGCCAGTGTGTAGTTGATGGGACCTTGGTCATTTCACGCTTCATTGCCTTGTTATTTCTGGAAAAGCCCCATTCCAGCAGCTCCTGTCCAGTATCAGAGTAGCAGCTTTGTGGTCGGATGTCTCACGTTCTCATGCGAGACCCAGACCCTGTTTGGGCTCCATCTGTCTTACTGCCTATGACAAGGGAGATTTTAGATTTCTTGGGCTAAGTCTGGGAATGAATTTTCTGGATCTTGCAAGGACTGCATGTTTTACACTCTCCTTTGGGATGGCTCTTGTGTTCATGGTTGACTATAAAAAGGCTTATTTGTTTGAGTCACTATGGAGATTACTGTAAGATCCTGCTCATCAATGACAGGCTGATGAATCCTTTGAATTGGCTTTATTTGAAAGAAAAAAAATTTTTTGAGAGTGCTCATCCTAAACAATTATCTTACTTATGGAAAGACCAAATTAAAAAGAGTTCAGAAAATACTATAAAGGCTAACTTGAGGGACTCCCTTCACAAGCTGAAAGAACAGAAATTAGATTTAGAACAAAAATCAAAGTTGACATCCAAAATAAATTCCAGCATCATCTATTAGCAAATTCTCAAAACTCCCCCATCTTCCCCAGAAAATCCCTTAAACACCCAGCTGTCTGTTAATTTCCTTTCTCTGCAAGATTTACAGGTAGCCCTTCAGCCTGCTCTTTACACCCAGGGTATTCAGGTGCCAAGTGTAAATGCTTAAAGTCAGAAAGTGAATTTAGTGAAAGCACCTGAGAAGGTCGGTAAGGCTTGCTTTATGCTGTCTTGTACAGCTCCTGCTCTCCTGGGCTCTAAATCTGGTTCTGCAAGCATCAGTCCTTCTCATGCAATATCCTTTACAGATGTATCTTTGACTCCCCACCATCAAGAATTTATATACCCTGGTTGGACAGTGACACACCTTTTAAATTATAAAGCCCTTTTACCTCCAGTTTCAGAAGATCCTACCAAATTTAAGGGAATTAGAAAGATTAGTGGTCATTCAAAAGCCCTTTCACGAAGAAGACTGATGACCAAAGTTTCTCCCAGGCCTTCCTACAAATTATCAGGACGTGGAT
>SJYW01025030.1:69509-83864 GCA_006410735.1 Raphicerus campestris
ATCCTAAACAATTATCTTACTTATGGAAAGACCAAATTAAAAAGAGTTCAGAAAAGACTATAAAGGCTAACTTGAGGGACTCCCTTCACAAGCTGAAAGAACAGAAATTAGATTTAGAACAAAAATCAAAGTTGACATCCAAAATAAATTCCAGCATCATCTATTAGCAAATTCCCCCATCTTCCCCAGAAAAATCCCTTAAACACCCAGCTGTCTGTTAATTTCCTTTCTCTGCAAGATTTACAGGTAGCCCTTCAGCCTGCTCTTTACACCCAGGGTATTCAGGTGCCAAGTGTAAATGCTTAAAGTCAGAAAGTGAATTTAGTGAAAGCACCTGAGAAGGTCGGTAAGGCTTGCTTTATGCTGTCTTGTACAGCTCCTGCTCTCCTGGGCTCTAAATCTGGTTCTGCAAGCATCAGTCCTTCTCATGCAATATCCTTTACAGATGTATCTTTGACTCCCCACCATCAAGAATTTATATACCCTGGTTGGACAGTGACACACCTTTTAAATTATAAAGCCCTTTTACCTCCAGTTTCAGAAGATCCTACCAAATTTAAGGGAATTAGAAAGATTAGTGGTCATTCAAAAGCCCTTTCACAAAGAAGACTGATGACCAAAGTTTCTCCCAGGCCTTCCTACAAATTATCAGGACGTGGATTGGCTAGAGGTTCAGTGGCTAATGGAAGCCATAAAAGAGACCCCACCCCTCCTTAAGGTGAGCTGGTCTAAGGTTGAATTATGCACTCAGAAAGAACATCCAAAAGTCTTTGTTGAACGCTTTGTACAGACTATTCAAAGGCATACTGCGCTAAACCATGAAGCTCCAGAACATAGAAATCTTTTCGTTTCTGCTTTAGTAGGAAATTTTCTCCAAAGTATAAAAAGACAAATTCAAAATAGTGTGGTTGAGTGGGCAAGTCAAACTGTTATCATGGTCGTGGAAGCAGCTACCCAGTTGAGAAAGATAGCTTGCAGGAATGCAAGAGAAAACAGAAGTTAAAATAAAAAATCCTTGAATCGCCAACTGAATCTTTAGAGAAACAAAAGTCTGACTCTGAGAATAGCACAAAGTCCACTCAGACCCTTTCTTTTTTGCCTTCAGACATCTGCACATATTATATATTTTTTGAAAAATTGGACATTGGAAGTACAGTTTTCCTGCACATAAGGAAAAGAAGGAAAATTTTAAATAGTATTTACTCTCAACTTTTGATGACTCCAAAACTCTCAGAAAAAATAAGAAAAGAAAAGAAAACTTACATTCTCTCTCTATCCATTGAAGACACCATGTCTGTGAAATATAAACACCCCAGGAGATAATTAAAACATTGCACACAAACACCTTAGACAGAAGGGGGGGAAAGGTTTTGAAATAGTCACACTGCTATAAATCTCCTTTGGCCAAACTCTAGTCCATAGCTACTACAGGGTTTATCATGGGAAAATCCACATCTTAAAAGTCTTGTCCACAAATAGTAAAAGCTTTAGTCATCTGAGTGGGTAATCTTAACATATTCTAACTGTTATTTATAAACTAGTGAGTTTTATATTGTTGGACCGGATTCATAGCTAAAATTTGGGAATAAAAGCTATAAGGTCTCTGCGTCTGTCTATATGTTTTTGTATCTATGGATATATGTTTTATATATGCGATATTTTTCTACCTCTGAAGGGTATTAGCAAAATTAATTTCTGAAGAGTTTTGTTTAACTGGCTTAAAGACAATCAAGTGCTATATGAATTAAGTATATCCTCAGAAATATACAAACTAACCCAAATGTTTTCAAGTTCACATGATCTAGAATAATTTTGTTAAATAAAAGGTACCTTGTTTGGTTTATCAAAATGGGCATATTTTTACAATTATCATCATTAAATATAATACTTTTATTCTGCCCAGGTTTACTGAAAGTTAAGTTCATATTAACTCTGTTGTCAAATTTATCAGCAAAAAAATAACTTAAGGTGATAACTAGCTGCTTTGATGTCTCATGAAGGTAGTGGTGGGAACAAGTTTTGATTGGTGGAAATTGTTTTAATTGATGGGAACAAGTCTGATCAAAAACTGTTTTGATTGGTGGGAACAAGTTTGATTAGTGGGAAAATTGGTGGAAACAAGTAAGTTAAATAAATGTAAGTGGGATTAAAATTTTTAAGTGACGTTTTCAACAATAAGTGTTTTCGGTATGTCTACTGAAATAGTTTCCCAAATCTCTATGATAACGTAGTTTTGCTAAGTTAAATGCTAGAAATTATTGCATATCTAGACCACTTCCAGGTAAGATAAAACATGGGTACATTAATTATGTTGAACATGATTTTTGCTTATGGTTGCCTATTACAGAGAAACAAAAGTTCGTGGTGGTAGTTTAGTTGCTAAGTGGTGTCTGACTCTTGCAACCCCGTGGACTGTAGCCCACCAGGCTCCTCTATCCATGGGATTTTTCAGGCAAGAATAATGCAGTGGATTCCATTTCCTTCTCCAGGGGATTTTCCCGACCCAGGAATTGAACCCGGGTTTCCTGCACTGCAGGCAAATTCTTTACCAACTAAGCTATGAGGGAAGCCCAAACAAAAGAGACTTGGACTCATTAGTAAACATGTCTTGTTCCACATTGAAAAATTATACTATGAGAAAGTATATGCATCTAGAAATTATGAAATGCATTCACAAATTTGTCAGTGTAAAGAATGTTTATGTAGCACCGTTCACAGTTGCTTTTTTCTTAGTTTTCAATAGAAATTAAGGTTTTAAGGGATAAGAGATATTAATAATAGCCATGGGCTGCAAAGAGACATAGCTGAGCGACTAACACACATCCTAGAAATAATAAGGGAAGCAACTCTGTATGCAAAGGAAATAGGATGTGTTTGGGGGTAAGAAAGGTATGCAGTATGGAGGTGCATTTTTGTAAAGATAAAAGAAATTAATTTGCCCGAAAGTCAAACTGGTTATTTCTGAATGAAAAAGAGGAAAGTAAAGGACAAACCAAGTTGATAGAAAAACTTGGCAGGAGAGAAAGAAAGGGGGTTTTACTTTGTGTAACTCAAGCTGTCTAAAAATGTAATAAATTTATTATAATGTATTTTAAATGGTGTACTTATGCTTATGTAAAGCTAAAACTTAATTTTCTTTCATCTACTAAAAACTCAACGTTTTCTTGGACCACTGGTCAGCTCTTGATAAGATTAGAAAGGTTTTCTTTACCTTTTAAAATCTGCTTGGAAAGCAAAGATTATATGTCTTACTGAAAAGATTGACTGTGCTTCACATTGTCTTTATCAGGTCTTTGATTATCTAAAACCAAGTCTTCTCCATTAAAAGAGCTAAGGTTTTTTTGACAACTATGTAACTTTCTGATTTTGTCTCTGTCACTTTGGTTAAATGGGTAACAAAGTATTGTTTCACAGTAATCAATGAACCCATCTATTTAAGTGTTTTAAAACTTTTTTATTTAAAAAATCTTAGCAAATTTCCCACACTCCCCCTCCCCCCAGTTAAATTCTAAATGAAGTTTTTCTGACCTCAAACTACAGGGATTTATTTCCAGGAGACTCTGGAACATCTCAAAAACAAAATTTGCTCTCTCTCCTTGTTTAAAAAAAAAAGAGGGGGGGGGGGGGTTAAACTAACTTTATTTGATATGTTAAACTACATGGAGGGGTTAAACTAATAAGCTTTATTTTATATGTTAAGTTACATGGGAAACATTACCAAATAAGGAGTTAATACTAAGCCTTCTTTATGTTTTACTTGTAGAGGTGTATAAGTGTTCCAGAAATTTTATGAAGTTCCTAGAAATCTGATATGTCCTAATATAATGTCATCACTTGTAATTCTAGCTATTATCCTAAGATGTATGTCATGGAAATAGCCAAACGTCCTTATCAACAACATCAAAATGAGAGCTCTCATCAGATTTTTACTCAAGGTCATGTTAAAGTCTTTCATTTACACAAGTTATTGTTTTACTCTGATGTTTTTGCAAAAGTGTTTCATCTTCAGAGAACCTCATGAAAAGGACAAGTACTCTAGAATACAGATTACTAATAATTTTCCTACTGGTGAATTCAGTAAGAATTTATAGAACTCTAATGGAGAAACAAATGGCTTTGTAAAACTGCTAAAAGAAGATCAAGATGAAGAAGAATTAATTACATGGGGCTGCATGAACCAATGAGGATGAGTATAATTGTCATGGTTTTATTTATTTGAAATATTTTTGATTCTTTTATATTTTGTTTTCCCAGATTTAAGGATATTTTTCTCTTAATTAATCAGAGATTTGGGGAAATGCACCTTTGTGAACAGAGATGAAAAATATTTACGTTTTTCTCCTGACCCAATTTCTTCAGAATCCAAAAACTCTTAGTAAGCATTCTTGTTTTTATGGCACAATAATTGTTTACATAGTTGAAAAGAATCTGTTCTCGCTATAACAGGACACAGATGGAAACATTGGTTATATTACCAAGGCTGTGATTAGAAAAGAATCAGATATGACCAGACAGCTTTTTGGTTCCCTAGGTGGGAAGAAAGGAAAAGTTTTCCTCCCCTACAGTTTTCCTGCTTCCACCTCTCGAGTCCCACTTCTTCCCAGGAAGATTCGTGGATTCCTCCTATTGAGTGCCCAGTTGCTATACGGAGGCTTTTGATTCTGAGGGACTTAGATGGGCCCCAGGCTAAGCATTCACAATTGCTCTCCTGTTTGCATTTCCTGAAACAGGAGGTAGGTAAACTCCAGGTCAGATATTTACGGCCAGCCTCCTGTTTGCTCTCTGAAATGGAAGTAACAACTCAAACAGGCCAATAGGCTTTGTCTCCTGTGGACACCTTAAGGTAACAGTCCTGGCAGGAGGAGAACGGGGCTAAACCTGTTTGACTAAACGTTCAGAAGGTCATATAGTCCCATCTTTGGGGCAATAAGACATTTCACCCGTACCCTCCTTTTGAGGGGTCAAAATGTGATCCCATAGGTCTCTGGGCTGGAATTGATCTTGGAAAAAGGTTGTGCAGGCATGGCGTGTTGAGGAGGGTCCTAGGGGTAGGTCAGGTGTAGGAAAAGAACCCAGATTATTGGCTAAAGGTAAACACACACCTGAAGAACTGCGTCTTTCACTATATCACTATAGTGATCACTTTCACTAATCACTATATAAGTGATTGCCTGCCTCTTTACCGCTCTCCTCTACCGGGGGAACGCCCACACTCTTTCTCTCCCGATGTCCGTCTCTGCCTTGCTTCTGTCCTAGCTAAATAAACTGTTTGTCTGTGTGCTCTCCCACTTGTGCTGTCTCTAACGATAAACTTCGTACCTGCATTTTCAGCTTTTGTCTCCATGAGAAGTGTATTTTTCACTGGAGGCAAAGATCCAGGGGGAAATAGCTTCTAGCCTCTAGCCCTTGCTGGCCTGGTGGCTAGGACTCCTGATTCTCATCCAGGCTGCCGAGTCACTTCAGTCGTGTCATACCCTATGGACTATAGCCCTCTATCCGTTGGATTCTCCAAGCAAGAATACTGGAGTGAGTTGCCATTCCCTCCTCCAGGGAATCTTCCCCATCCAGGAATCGAACCTGCGTCTCTTACGTCTCCTGCGTTGTCAGGCAGATTCTTTAACACTAGCGCCATCTGGGAGGCCCTACTGTACACTATGCCTGCAGAAGATTGCCTCAAGCGGGCACTTTACCTGTGCCTTTAGAAGCCTTTCTGCGTTCTGTGAAGCTGCCTCCTTCTAGATGGTGTGATGTTCGTGCCGTAGGCCAACTCCACCCACCTCCTTCCGGGTGAAGTGGGTCCCCGGGTTAGTTGTCTCTTTATCATGGCCACCCCGATCCATCACGTCAGTTCTGAGGCCGCCAATGGTGGCTTGAGTTCTCTTTCCCCCTGCATCTTTCTCCAACACTGACAGTTGCAAAGCCTCGGGTTCACCCGAGGACCTCGCAAGCACTGCTGCCGTACCTGCCGTAGAGCATTTCCTGCTCTGATCTCTTCTCAAAGCTGGCGTTTATCTAAGCAGTTTATCTATGGGCCGCAGCCACATTTTCATCTGCAGAGTGTGTTGTCTCCTGAACCCCCCAAAAAGCTACATAAGTGGGCGGGGCTTCCTTATGCAGTGGGAACACAAGATGTACCCATATCCCTTTTACTTTGAGGAGATATCCTGGCACGCTCTTGATCGTTGGACCCCCTAAAAACATCACCGAAGAGGCAAGAGTCTGCATGTTCCACGGGGTGCAGGCTGGAGTACCCACTTCCTTCAGCCTCATTATTCTTTCCTCTGATCCCCTGGACCAATGAGCCGCATCGCGGCACCGCAGCCCGGACCTGTTGTGGAATCCTTTCCTCCTGAGTGCAACGCGGAAATTTCCACTTCACTGAGTGTTGTCATTGCTTTGCCCAAACTTCCAAGAACCACCCTGGCAGTGAATTTGCCCCGTTCCCTGGAGTCCTCCCAAACGTGTTGAATCTCCGGTCCGGAGAAAGTTACATTTAAGCCCCTTACCAATCACCCTCAAAATACAGCCCCGGTGTACACCTCTGCTCCTGCTGGTACATACCAGCTAATTCTCTCAGTTCTTCGGGGTATGGTCTCCTTTTTTTTTTTAAGAACACGTATTTATATGGCTGCATTGAGTATTAGATGCTGCACGTGGGATCTAGTTCCCTAAACAGGGATCAACCCACACCACCTGCATTGGGAGTGAAGAAATCTTAGCCATTGGGCCACCAGGGAATTTCCTCCTTGCATCTTGATCATTCCTAACACGTACCTGTTGCAGTGAAAAGGATTTTTTTTTTTAAGGAATGAGGTTTTCTTCTTTCCCATTCTTGAGAACAAAGAAGACAAAGAAAACAGTGAGCATTCATTGTTTGTTTTCGACTTTAACCACTCCTAACTCTGAATGTCTGTAATGAAGGTTGCTTTTCTGCCCTCTAACTCTGCAGGAGCTACGCTTCACACCTATTTTCCTCTGACTCTGTGCTAAATACATCCCCTATCTGGTGTTTACCCTCCCGACACCCTTCCTCTTGTAGTTACATATCCGAAAGGACACAGAGCCACCCAAACTGCCTGACTCGACGACTGGGCTATGACGTCAGCCTGTGACTATCTTTGAGAAAGAAGTCAAGATCGTAACACCTTGGTTCCTCATCACCGACTACTGACTTCGAGCCCTCATCTTATAGAAGCCCCTAGACTCCTCATGGGGGAAGGGGGACAACAGTTCTTGAGGCATGAGCCTACTATGGTCCCCTTTCTGCCAGCTGGGAATTAAAGCCATCTATTTCCTCCAAACTCTGTCTCCGTATGTTTTATTCCACATCGGTGGGCAGAGAAAGCCAATTTTGGCCAGCAACATAACCACCCAAGAGATGCTGGGAGTGAACCTTGGTCATCAGACAGGAGGAGGTGAGAGCAGCTATTGAGGGGAGCCTGGGTTCATCCCTGAGGGAGAAGTTTCTGGAGCACCTTCCAGTGTGATGGAAGTGCTCACTCTTCCCAGCAAAGGGTGGGACACCTCTCCAAACCTAAATGATGGGGGTGGAGGTAGTCCTGCAGACTCAACGCACTCAGGGGGATCTACCTACATGTTCTTCTCCCAGGTTTCAGGGTTCCAGGGTTTTCCCCAACCCTGCTCTTGGTATCACAGATCTACCTCAGCTGAGTATGTGAATATCTAGGGATCTCTTCAATTTTATTTCATCTTTGGGGGACTTCCCTGGTTGTCCAATAGTCTAGAATCTGCCTGTCAATGCAGGGAATGCAGGGTCAATCCCTGGATGGAGAACGAACATCCCACATGCCACAGGGCCACTGAGCTCGTGCTGTGGTGAAGTTCTCATGTGCCACAACTGAGACCTGCCACGGCCAAATAAATAAATAAAAATTAAGCCCTGTGGACTCACGCAATAAGCTTTAAATTTTTTTGATTTTTGGCCTGTTCAACTTTGGCCTCCAACATTCTGGAAGAGGTAAGGGCCTCTTTAGAAGCCACCAAAGAGACTCTCTGGCTCTCACACCTAGCCATTAATTGCTTGTTAATGGCTCTGAGCCCTTCATTATCCCTCTGCTGCCATCAATACAGCTTATCATTAATCAGACAGCTCAGCTGTCTTGAGTCCATTGTTGTTTCCATAGCTTTCAAATACTTGGATGTCACGTCTGCAACAGTATTTGCCTCCTCCAAGACCTTCTCCTAGATTTTATCAATGAAATCTTTAGCATTCAACAGTCACCCACCTTACACGAGGGGCACCCCAGCTGGTGGTAAAGAACCCACCTGCCAATGCAGGAGATGTAAGAGATGTGGGTTCAATCCCTGGGTTGAGAACATCCCCTGCAGGAGGGCATGGCAACCCACTCCAGTATTCTTGCCTGGAGAAACCCATGGACAGAGGAGCCTGGCGGGCTGCAGTCCATAGGGTTGCAAAGAGTAGGACACGACTGAAGCAACCTACCACGCACGGACCTTACACCAGGGCCTACCAGGGCCCCAGCTATCAACCAGGTTATCATCCTTTTTGCCCTCTGCCTGATTGGTGGGCCAGTCTCAAATGTTAGTCTTGGTTCTGCTTGTATCAATCCAGGTCATCCAAGAAGCAAAACTAAGACGCGGATTTCCACAGTGGTCCAAGGAAGACTCTGCTCCCAATGCAGGGGACTGGGGTTCAACTCCTGGTCAGAGAACTAGATCCTACATGTCACAGCTAAGAATTTGCATGTAAACTAAAATCCTGCATGTAGCAGCTAAGACCCAGTACAGCCAAATAAATAAATATAAATAAATATTTTTTAAAAGCTAAGACCAGATTAGAGTTGGAAGGGGCAAATACTAGAGAGGGAAAGTGGGGAGCTGCGGGAGACAGAGGAGTCAGGCCATCAGCTCATTACTGCTCCTTGTGAATGGGAGAGGGAACATCTTAGACCGCAGCACTGTTCCAAGCAGGTTGGCAAGACCCAGACAGAGACCTCGAGCCAAAGGCACCCTTCAGAGGAGTCCTGTGTCTTTCAGAAATGGGCCTGCCTTGGTATTCCTGCCGTGAGCAGTCACTGGGAACCGTCCAGGGGAATGAGGTCTTGGCTTGAACCCAGTGATGGAAGTCAGAGCACAGCAGCCAATGCCTTTGGTTCACTCTCCTCCCTGCATTAGGGGATCTGAGAGGCACACTCATGGCTGCCCACCACATGGAGGTGTTTGGGCCACAGAGAGCTCATCTCAGCTGTGGAAAATGTTCAGGCTTATTTGGCTCATTTTGAGTGAGGGGTAATTTTGATATTTATACTCAAATTTGGTGGGGAAAGATTAGCCTAAGTGGAATCTGAACTGACCATAATAAAATTAATGGTAAAATATTCATGAGTACTTTCAAGCTTAATAGTCAGTTTCCACTGCATAAAAGCGACTACTTTATGACTTTTAAAAAACATTTTAATATACAAATATCTCATTATACAACTTGCATCTTATGTATAAAAATAATATCTCTTCCAATATAAAAGCCTAAATTTGTACAAAAAGGAATGATTTTAAAGTAATCAGATTATTTTTTAAGATTTCCTATATCACTTATTTAATAGTAAACTCTGCTAGCATACTTATTTAATCCTTGAAAAGTCTTTCTTTTACTCAATCACAAAAGTCATTTGTACATATATAGATATAATATAGGTGCTAAATATATATATAATATATTACTTATTATTAAATGTATTAATAGATGTTAAGTTCTTCCATAATCTCACTCATCAGAGGCAACTGTTGCTAATAGTTTAGTGAATAGTTTTCCAAATTTATTTATTTAATGTAAACAAACAATTTTAAAACAAAATTAATATTTTACTCTACTCAACTATGCTTTACCCAAATTGCTTCTTTAAACATCACCTTTTTTACTCATAGGTTTTTAAAATAACATTTTTAAAAATTGAGATATACTTCACACAACATAAAATTCATTATCTCTAAGTGTACACATCACTGGTCTTAGTATATTCATTATGTTACACAACCATGACCACTATCTAATTTGAGAACATTTTCATCCCCTTAAAAAGAAACCCTGTACCTATTAGTAGTTAATCCCAATTTCCCTTCCCACAGGGCCTGTTAGCTACTAATCTACTTGTCTCTATGGAATTACCTATTGTAGATATTTCATATAAATGGAATTATATTATGTTGATGCAAACATAACCATGTTTGCATTGTTGAAATTTGCCATTTGATATTGGAATACATTCTTAAATAAATGTGGTTTATTATACATCATTTTAATGAGCATTTCTACCTTCATTTTTTTTGCTAATGACTTACTTGCTATTTATATTTATTTTAGACTATGGGAGTGATGTTAGAGAAAAAGCAAATTAGAGCGATTTTCTTATTTGACTTCAAAATGGGTCGAAAGCAGCAAAGACAACATCAACAATGCTTCTGGCCCAGGAACTGCTAACAAACACACAGGGCAGTGGTGATTCGAGAAGTTTTGCAAAGGAGACGAGAATCTTGAAGATGCGCATAGTGGCCAGCCATCTGAAGTTGACAACAACCAACTGAGAGAAATCATCAAAGCTTATCCTCTTACATGAGAAGTTGCTGAAGAACTCAATGTCAACCATTCTTTGGCCATTTTGCGTTTGAAGCTAATTGGAAAGGTGAAAAAGCTCAATGAATGAGTTCCTCATGAGCTGACTGAAAATCAAAAAAATCGTCATTTTTAAGTGTCATCTTCTCTTATTCTGGCCTTGCCTGGTGGTTCAGCAGTAAAGAACCACCTGCACGGACTTTCCTGGTGGTCCAGAGGCTAAGACTGTATGCTCCCAATGCATGGGGCCCATGTTCAATCCCTTGTCAGGGAACTAAATCCCTCATGCCACAACAAAGACCTGGTGAAGCCAAATAAAGTTAACAAATAAATAAATATTGGGGAGGGGAAAATCTACCTACAATGCAGAAACCTCAGGAGACGAAAGTTCAATCCTTGAGTCGGAAAGTTTCCCTGGAGGAGGGCATGGCAACATGCTCCGGTACTATTGCCTGGAAAATCCCATGGGCAGAGAGCCTGGTGGGCTACAGTCCATAGCATCACAAGGAGTCAGACATAACTGAAGCAACTTGGCATGTGTGCACTTCTCTTATTCTAGGCAACAACAACGAACCATTTCTAGGTTGGACTGTGATGTGTGATGAAAAGTGGATTTTATATGACAGCCAGTGACAACCAGCTCAGTGGTTAGACTGAGAAGAAGTTCCAAAGCACTTCCCAAACTTGCACCAAAAAAAGGTCGTGGTCATTTGGTGATCTGCTGCCTGTCTGCTCCACTACAGCCTTCTGAATCCCAGCGAAACAATTACATCTGAGAAGTATGTTCAGCAAATCAATGAGATGCACCTAAACCTCCCACACCTGCTCAATAGTATTTCAATGTATGGATACACTAAATTTCTAAATTTATTAATCTGTTCATTGACATTTGAGTTATGTCCAGCCTTTAGCTATTAAAAGTAAAGCTGCTGTGCAAAGTTGTGTTCCAGTATTTCATGTACACTTGCTTCCATTTCTCTTTACCAAATATCTAAGATTGGAATGACTGGATTATATGGTAAGTGTATGTTTAACTTTTTAAGAAACTGTCAAACTGTTTTCCAAAGTTGTTGTTCCATTTTACATTCCTACCAGCAGTTCCTCCACATCCTCACCAATACTTGGTACGATCAGTTTTTCCAAGTTGTGTCATTTGAATAGGTATATAGGGGGTATCTCAGATGGTTTTAATCTGCATTTCCCTAATGACTAGTATGCTGTGTGTCTTTTCATATACTTAGGTAAAGTGTCAAATCTTTTCCCATGTTTGACTTGCAAATTTTTTGATTGCCTTGTTTGAGTTTTTATGATTTTTATGTATTTTTTTATTGTGGCTGTGCTGGGCTTTCTTTGCTGCATGGGTTACTCTCTAGTCGCAGTGCTAGGGCTTCTCGCTGTGGGGGCGTTTCTTGTTGTGGAGCACGGGCTCTAGGGCACTCAGGCTTCAGTAGCTGTGGCTCATAGGTTCAGTAGTTGCGGTTCCAAGGGCTCTAGAGCACAGGCTGAGTAATTGTGGCACACTGCTTAGTTGCTCCTTGGCATGTGGGATCTTCCTGGGCCAGGGATCAAACTCACATCTCCTGCATTGGCAGGTGGATTATTCACCACTGAGCTTCCAGGGAAGTCCACCTTGTTTGAATTTTAAGAGTTCTTTATACAAGTCCTGTATCAGCTGTATGAGTACAAATATTTTCTCATTCTGTGGCTAGTCTTTTCATTTTCTTCTCAACACCTTTCAAAGAATAAAAGCCTTTACTTTTGCTAAAGCCCAATATATCAATTTTTTGTGAATCATATTTTTAATACCATATTATAGAATCCAAGGTGTCAAAATTTTCTCTAATTTTTTATTTCACAAATTTTATATTATACATTATGAATATAAGCACGTGATCAATTTTGAGTATTTTTCTTAAGAATGAATATTTTTTGGCCATGTTGCAGCAGGTGGGAATCTAAATTCTCCAACCTGGGATCAAACCTGTGCCCCGTGCAGTGGAAACGTGGAGTCCCAACCACTGGACAGCCAGGGAATCCCCAAGTTAATTTTTGTGCATAATGTAAAATATGGATTAAATTCCATGGAATATTCCAGGCAGTCATAATGGAATGGGTTGCCATTCCCTTCTCCAGCCTATCTCCCCAACCCAGGAATGGAATCCAGGTCTCTTGCATTGCTGGCAGATTCTTTACAGGCTGAGCCACCAGGGAAGAGGTTTGTTGCAACAAAATATCCAATTGTTTCAGCATCATTTGTTGCAAAAACTATTCTTTTCCACTGACTCACCCTTGCATCTTCCTTGAAAAATCAATTGTCCATATACATGTGGCTCTATTTTTGGACTCTATTCTAGTTACCAGAATATCCTACCTTAGTTCCTTGATTTTTGGAATAAAAAAAATTTTAATGGAAAAAGGCAAATGGAAGTCTCTGAACTACTTCCTTCTCCCAGCAAAAATAGTAAATAAAAAACAATACTGGATCCCAGGGAGGAATGGCTAAAATTGATTCTATCCCTAGAGACCTAAAGGATGCAGGGGTTAGTGATCCATATCATACATTAAAAAAATAATTTTATTTATCTCTTTATTTATTTTGGCCTGCTGGGTCTTCGTTGCTTCATGGGCCTTTCTCTAGTTGTGGTAAGCAGAAGCTACTTTCTAGTTGCACTGCAAAGGCTTCTCATTACAGTGGCTTCTCTTGTTGGAGAGCTTGGGCTCTAGGGCATTCCGGCTTCAGTAGGTGCGGCACGTGGGCTGAGTAGCTGTGGCACATGGGCTCTAGAGGACAGGCCCAGTAGTTGCAGTGAACAGATAGTTCCCCCCCACCTCCCGTGGCGTGTGGGATATTTGCAACCCAGGGATCAAACTGCATCTCTGCATTAGCAGGCAAGTACTTTACCACTGAGCCACCAGGGAAGTCCTATTATACTCTTAGCACTCAGGAAATATTGAGGGTTTTAGGAGCTCTATGCCAAGAATGGGACAAAAACCAAGAGCACAGGGATATTTTATGATGTTGCAGAGATGGTTTGCTGGGCTTCGTGTTTTCTCTGAATTCTCTAATGTTGCTGTCATCCATTACCTTTGCAGTTCAGAACGATTTGGCCTGATGACTGCACTCAACACCTTTCTCAAATCCACCTGAAGGTTGTGCTGCCGCATGGGAAAGCATCCTCACATCTCAGAACAGGACTTCCTGATTCGTAGGTCTCTAAGCAGAGCATAGTGAAGAGGAACTAAAAAGCCTCTTGATGACAGTGAAAGTGGAGAGTGAAAAAGTTGGCTTAAAGCTCAACATTCAGAAAACGAAGATCATGGCATCCGGTCCCATCACTTCATGGGAAATAGATGGGGAAACAGTGCAAACAGTGTCAGACTTTATTTTGGGGGGCTCCAAAATCACTGCAGATGGTGAGTGCAGCTATGAAATGAAAAGACACTTACTCCTTGGAAGAAAAGTTATGACCAACCTAGATAGCAGATTCAAAAGCAGAGACATTACTTTGCCGACTAAGGTCCGTCTAGTCAAGGCTATGGTTTTTCCTGTGGTCGTGTATGGACGTGACAGTTGGACTGTGAAGAAGGCTGAGCGCCGAAGAATTGATGCTTTTGAAGTGTGGTGTTGGAGAAGACTCTTGAGAGTCCCTTGGACTGCAAGGAGATCCAACCAGTCCATTCTAAAGGAGATCAGTCATGGATGTTCATTGGAAGGAATGATGCTAAAGCTGAAACTCCAATACCTTGGCCACCTCATGGGAAGA
>SJYW01025030.1:96533-106815 GCA_006410735.1 Raphicerus campestris
GAACTCCAGGAGTTGGTGATGGACAGGGAGGCCTGGTGTGCTGCGATTCATGGGGTCGCAAAGAGTCTGACATGACTGAGCAACTGAACTGAACTGAACTGAAGCAGAGCATGCAAAATTTGAAACTTCCTGACAGTTCTCCAAAGAGACCAGAGGGGGAAAGTTTAAAAACAAACACACCTACCAAACAAATTAAGTGTTCTTTCCTCCATGCTAGCAAAGTGTAGATACTAACGAAATCATCTCCTTTCTACATTCTGTACTCTCACTCATGTCCAATAAACTAAGGTCTAATTACTGGAAACTCCATAATTATAATCTGAATCCTTCATATAATGAAATAGTAATTATGTATTACTGAAGGGCTTCAAGCCAAAGCATACTTTCTATTTAGCAGAAAACACCCCCTCCTACTTATTAAGAAACAACCATATCATTTATTTATCACTTATGTACCATATGTTAGACATGATGTTATTTCTTTTCACGTAAGTGATTTCCTTCACTGTATCTTTTGTGTGTGTGTGTGCATTTATTCATTCATTGCACAATCGGTAGCAGGGGGAAAAGTATCCAACAGGGCTTTATGCCTCTTGACTTGCCTGAATCCTCAACATTGAGGACAGAGCAAATTAAGGGTTAGTGTAATCGGCTTCAATTTCCTACAGATGGAGCATTGTTATTTAAATATAATTACTTTCTTTATGTCACAGTTCCTGGTTTTAAAAGATTGTTTCCTGGTTGAGCTAAAACTAGATACACAGCATCCCCATCCGTCATTTAAACTCTCATTTGTTAATTACACTGGAAAACATTGCACCCTGTGTACGGATTTGAAATCACTGGCCATATTCCAACTTTGTGAAAGATGACATATAAACAGCAGCCTGTCTCACCACTGAATAACTCCAAATGCAACTGTGTGATTTTGCTATGTTAATACTTAAGGTGATATATGCTCCTATGTCCAGATTTGTTGGGGTTTAAAGGAAAATAAAAGAAGATGACTCACAGATGTCACTATAATCTAATTACAGAACATTTTCTTACTTTGTTTTAATTTTGTCGGATAATTGCTTTACAGTATTATGTTGGTTTCTGCTGTACAGCTAGAAGAATCAGCTATATGCATACAAATATCCCCTCCCTTGGAGAAGGCAATGGCAACCCACTCCAGTGCTCTTGCCTGGAGAATCCCAGGGACGGTGGAGCCTGATGGGCTGCCATCTATGGGGTCGCACAGAGTTGGACACGACTGAAGCGACTTAGCAGTAGCATCCCCTCCCTCTTGAATCTCCCTCCCACCACACCCCATCCCACCCCTCTGTGTCATCAGAGTTTTTGTTATTATGTTTGTTTACTAATTTCAGAACATTTTCATCCCTTATGAAAGAGACCCATACCCATTAGCTGTCAATCCCTATGTGCCCACTTCCTCCCCTCTGCCCCCCTTCCCACCAACCACTAATTTCCTTTCTGTCCCTATAGATTTGCCAATTGTGGACATTTCTTATAAATGGAATCAGGCTCATCCATGTTGTACCATGAATCAGTACTTCATTTATAAAGAAGGCTTTTTAAAAAATACCCCCAAATCAAATAAATTCTTTGTGAGGTGATGAATAAGGTATATTGAAGATAAACATGTAATTTAGTTATGTACCAGAGTATCTTGTTTTGATTGTGTCAAGGTGGTGATTTATTTGCAGTTTTATAGACAGCAGTATAATTTAAGTTCAGAAAATAATAATTAAAGAGAAAGACTAAAGTAAGCAAGACCTGTTTTCTTCCCTAAATTTGGTAATGTATCTCTCCATTTCTCTAAATTTGTAGGTATGGTGGAAAGTTACTACTTCTAATCCATTCACAAAGAAAAAAAAATCTGAAGGGCTGAAAACACTGATGCTTGATAACTGATGAAGAGGTTGTTTTCCTTTCACCAAATACCAGAGGTCTGAAAGCTCATTTTAGAGTAAGAACATTCAGTTGCCTCATAAACAAAGCAAGATCATGGGTTTCTATCGTGTAAAAGGTACATGAAAAAATACCACGCAAACTGCCAGCTGCCCTTAGGGCACCGGGCAGCAGTGGTATCTTTCAGCTGCTGCTGTTGCTGCTAAGTCGCTTCAATCGTGTCCGACTCTGTGCGACCCCACAGACGGCAGCCCATCAGGCTCCCCCGTCCCTGGGATTCTCCAGGCAAGAATACTGGAGTGGATTGTCATTTCCTTCTCCAATGCATGAAAGTGAAAAGTGAAGTGAAGTCGCTCGCTCAGTCGTGTCCAATCCTCAGCAACCCTGTGGACTGCAGCCTTCCAGGCTCCTCCGTCCATGGGATTTTCCAGGCAAGAGTACTGGAGTGGGGTGCCATTGCCTTCTCCTGTCTTTCAGCAACTCACCCTAATTCTTCTGTTTTTCATAGGTCTCTTCACGACCCTTTGCTCTAACCTTCTCTTGGCTTTCAGTTGCCCTCTCTCCCTGGCCTCGGTTTGCTGTTCCATCTCCCGATGCAGCTTACACAGCGAAAGATGACATGAGTAACCAGGAACAAATTGCCCAAGTGACTTTTTGTCTCCAGAAGCTCAAAGTGGCAACCTCTTCATTGTGGGTTTTGCTGGGCAGAACAGTATTTTTTTTAGTATTTATTTATTTGGCTGACCTGGGTCTTAGTTGCAGCCTGCAGGACCCTTAGCTGTGGCATGTGGGATCTGGTTCCCCGATCAGGGATCGAAGGTGGCCCTCCTGCATTGCTAGCACAGAGTCTTAGTCACTGGACCANTGCACGCACATGTTCAGTCAATCTGACTCTGCAACCCCATGGAGGCTGCTCTGTCCATGAAATTTTCCAGACAAGGATACTGGAGTAGATTGCCGTTTCCTCCTCCAGAGGACCATCCTGACCCAGGAATCGAACCCCTGTCTCCTGCATTAGCAAGTGTCTTCTTTACCACTGAGCCACCGGGGAAGCCCAAAATGTGTCTAGTTGTTCAATAAGTACTTGTTGAGCACCTACTGCATACTCTGTGTGTTCAAAGTTCTAGGAAAGCAGCAATGACTATAACAGGAAAAAGTCTCTGCTTTCATACAGCTTATATAGATCTGCCTCAAATCTTTTTTTGTAGGGGGTGCATGCCCAGGGTCATGCAGGATTTAGTTTCCCAACTAGGGATCACACTTGCAGTGGAAACAAGGAGTCTTAACCACTGGACCATCAGGGAAGTCCCTTGCCTCAAACTTTTAATGCATCTCTCTCCTATATTCTATCACTTTGTTTATCACCAACTCAAAATGGAAACTTTGGGAAAATTTTTTTTAATTTATTTATTTTAATTCGAAGCTAATTACTTTACAGTATTGTAGTGTTTTTGCCATACATTGCCATGAATCAGCCATGGGTTGAAACTTTTGGAAATTTAGAACCAGTTTTCCTAAATCATGTAAAAGTTTATGTAACATGCAAACAGAATGTCTCTTGGAAATCTGTTTTCAAGTCAAATTTTTTAAAAGAGGAAGTTGCTTTCCATCCTATCTTCAATCCTAAAATATCATGAAGACAAAATCAC
Source organism: Raphicerus campestris (assembly GCA_006410735.1). Lineage (NCBI taxonomy): Eukaryota > Metazoa > Chordata > Mammalia > Artiodactyla > Bovidae > Raphicerus > Raphicerus campestris. Next base: position 100,097 of record SJYW01025030.1, read on the forward strand.
GCATTCATTTTTTAAAATAATTATTTATTGAATGTTTATTATGTTCTGGGGATACAGCAGTGAACTGAACGAGTTCTTACTTCTATGGCTTATGTTCTAGAGCAGAGTCAGACAATAAGTAAACAAGAATTTGTCAGGTGACCAAAAGTGCTGGAATGGAGGAAAAAATCAAGCAGAATATGAATAGGGAGTGCAGGGGTAAGATGAAGTCCTGGCCCATGTCATGCTGAACATACACAAATACTTGAAGGAAGTGAAGAACTGAGCCATCTGGATATGGAGGGAAGAGCATTACCAGCAGGGGAAACAGCAAGGGCAGAGGCTGTGAGGCAAGATTGTTCCTGGAGTGTTTAAGGAACAGAAGGGAAGTCCGTGTGGCTGGAAAAGTTAACAAATAAGAAGTGAGGCTTCCCAGGTACTCCAGCGGCTAAGGCTCCAAGCTTCCAGTGCAGGGGACGTGGGTTCACTCCCTGGTCAGGGAACTGCTGTGGTATGCAGCAAAAAAAAAAAAGCCCAAATAAACAGTTTTTTAAAAATCCAATTAAAAATTATTTTTAAAAAAGAGAGAGAAAATAAGAGATAAGATGGGAGAGGGGTTGATGGGGAAAGGGGATGGACCCTGCAGTGATGTGTAGACCAGTGATGTGTACTCTGATCAAAATAAGAAGCTACTGGAGAGTTTTAAGCATGTTTAGTATCATGATATGACTTGCATTTTATTTTATTTTCTACTTGCATTTTCATAGGACCCAAGAGACCGCAAGAGGGCCAGAGGGAAGCAGGGAATTCTGTTAGGAGGTTGCAGTAACGCAAAAAAGAGATGGTAGTGGCTTAAACCAGGGGAGTGGTGGAGACAGTGAGAAACAGAAGGAAAATAAATATGTCCTGAAGATGCAGCTTAGAGGATTTGGGTAGTAAGTGAGATATGAGAGAAAAAGAGGACTAACTGTCAGAAAGGTGACGCCCTTTGTACAAAAAGAGAAGACATATATCTAAAAATATAGTGCAGTTTTGTATGTCATATACGTGAAACAGAGCAACATAGTCACTTTGTACTTAGCATTCTAAATACTTCTTGTACATTATCTCATTTTTGTGATCTATCTTTGTCAGGTAACCCAGGAATTTATGCTACTCTTTTACTCCAAGTATACATATGTTGAACCCCTCAGCAATGGGCTGGCTTGCCCAAGTTTATACAAGATGTATGATTTCTTATGCTCATTCCAAACTTATTTATTTTCTTCTCATCCCCCATGCCCACCTGTAGCACCATCATCATCCAATAGTATGTTACATATACTGTGAAATATTAACTAAATGGATGAACACCACTTTAAATTTTTAGGAACTTTCAGACATAAAAATCCTCTTCTGCAATTTCTTCAAGATGAGATGACTAAGTGATGGAAAATAGTGATAGTAAATTGCTTTCCAAAGATGACTATTCAGGAAAAAAAATGGTTATTTAAATCCAAGACAACTGGGGCCCTATTATTACTAGGTTTTTAATATTAAGTCATGTTTTTTAATAGGCATATCCAAAATCAATAAAGATGAGCCCTTTTATGGTTTACTTTACACGTGTATTTTGAAGCTCACTAACCCGAGTTCCTATTCCAGCTCTGTTGCATATTAGTTCTGTGATCTTGGGCATTTTCTCATTGCACTGTGAAGACATTAGGTTTGGGGGATTAGACGATGAGCAGAACAATGCCTGGCATGTTGTAAACGTTCAATATATAATATCTTCTATCACCACCACCATCTTTATTGGGCTAGCAGAATCTGTTAGTTGGTAAATCTTGAAATCTTAAGTTGCTTCTACCCCATGCAGAAACAACCATTCTTTGCCATGAATTCATTTAAAAAAAGAAAAGAAAAATCATTTGATCTAGGACAGTCAGATTTTTTTCCCCTACTGCATTTCAGCAGATTATTTTTGGTATTATAGAGGAATAGATGATGGAAAAGAACTTCCCTTTTCTTTCAGCCAATATTTTCTCTTTGTGAAAATTACTGCCAACAGCAGTAGTCAGTTAAAAAGCAAGGGATGGTTCTTGTCTTTTGGGCCAATTCCTGCTAGTTCTGGACAAAGCCTGCTGATTAGGTAGTAGCAAAAAAAGGTCAGTGCCAGTATTTACAGATGAGGCTTTCTCTCTCATTCTCATCAGGAAATAGTAAAAAGGTGTTGGAGCTAAGCAAATTCATTCATTGAAGACAAAAAATACCCAACATATTTCTTTAAGCTTGAATTTCTGTCCATTTTTATCTTGAAAGGATGATTTCAAGTGAAATTCACTTTTTCTCTGCAGATGAAGTAAATTTATTTTGCTCTTTGATCTATGGAATTCATACACACAATCCAAACTACATCTTCCATTTCTCTTTTAAGTTTAAAAAATACCACTCTTTGTATGTTGTACGTTGGAAACAATATTCTATGTTGGGGAGAGGAAATTGAGATCATTGAATGAAGAAGATTTTAATTCCCAGCATCAGCTTCTGCACTAAAAAGCTTCCAGACTTTTCAAGCTTAGGGAGGTGAAGCTGAAAGTTATTCCTTAAGAAGTGTCACTTAATGTCTTTATTCTTCATTTTCTGCATCTTTCCCCCAAAGCAAAATCTCAGCATGACACATTTCTCACTTGGAAACTGTTCATTCACAGTATTTTCATGATAAACTTATTGCTTTTTCACTACTATACCTTTGACACCTAGCACATATTACAGAAAAATAAGAATGCTGAATGATTTCTTTTTTTTTTTCAAGAAAGATATGTGCAATGTAGGCATCTAATCAAAGAGAATTCTGAGAAATACATCACTCCAGGTGAGTACTTGGAAGCAGGCAATGCAATCTTGCAAATTATTCTTCTGCTTGCTCAGAAGTGATGACTTTTTAAAGACAAATCTAAGAGGATCAGTTGGTATCTATGCACAACACTAGCTAAAATCAGAGCTTACTCCTTTTTGTGGGAGTAGGCTTAAGTTTAGTATTTTGAAATACATTACAGGAAAACGTTTTAAAACACCAAAAGACTCTGATACAAGTAAAAAGAAATTTCAATACCTATGTATTCTTTAACCAAAACAAAATGAAACAACATTCAGGTATGACCAGTCNCATTTACGTATTTTCATGATAAACTTATTGCTTTTTCACTACTATACCTTTGACACCTAGCACATATTTGTTACAGGAAAATAAGAATGCTGAATGATTTCTTTTTTTTTTTTCCAAGAAAGATATGTGCAATGTAGGCATCTAATCAAAGAGAATTCTGAGAAATACATCACTCCAGGTGAGTACTTGGAAGCAGGCAATGCAATCTTGCAAATTATTCTTCTGCTTGCTCAGAAGTGATGACTTTTTAAAGACAAATCTAAGAGGATCAGTTGGTATCTATGCACAACACTAGCTAAAATCAGAGCTTACTCCTTTTTGTGGGAGTAGGCTTAAGTTTAGTATTTTGAAATACATTACAGGAAAACGTTTTAAAACACCAAAAGACTCTGATACAAGTAAAAAGAAATTTCAATACCTATGTATTCTTTAACCAAAACAAAATGAAACAACATTCAGGTATGACCAGTCTAAGTTTAACCTTCTGTTCATGGGAGTTTTCTTTTTTCATATGTTTAATTAGAAGTTGCCCTCCCCATATTCCAATTAAGAGACAAAAAACAGTGTTTCTAACAGTGGTTCTTGTCTGCACTGGTTTTCCTCCGCTTCAAAGGGGGATAATGTTCCAGTTCCTTTTCTTTCTAGTTGGCTGTGGTGCAGACAGAATTTCATTTCAGGTCCTTTTTAAAACTTGTGATGCAGAAAAGATGGACAATGATAACATCTCACTGTAGTTCTATTATCTCAGTTAAGAAAGATTCAGTGGGTGGGTCCCTCTCTATTATTTAGTACTAATATTCGTATTTATATTAGTTCAAACATTGGTATAATGTTAAAATGGTATCCTTTATATTAATGTCAGTACAAATATTGGTGTCTCAGGTGATAAAGAATATGCCTGCAATGCAGGAAACCTAGGTGGGAAGACCCCCTGGAGAAAAGAATGGCTCCTCACTCCAGTATTCTTGCCTGGAAAATCCCATGGACAGAGGGGCCTGGTGGCTATAGTCCATGGCTTGCAAAGAGCCAGATATGACTGAGCAACTAACACACACACGTGTAGAAAGTTTGCAAACCTTGCACGTGCTATTTGTAATGAAGTATGAATTTTTTCCCCAAGAAATGTCACACAAATCTCGGTGAGACTTGCTTGAGAAATCTCGTTAAGTCGTGGTTTTGTATTCTTATTTTTTTTACTCAGAGAGGAGGAAAAACTATTAAATGCATAATGAGTATCAATAAACCTCAGGACTAGAATAAGGAATTTTACCAATGGTCTTCTGGACTAGAACACTAACATGTAAACAAAATCTTTACATTAAAAAACCTGTAAGCTGGTTTTTGGTAAATCAATCTACATTTTAAGTGCTGCTAGGGTCATTTCTGGTTAAAAATCTCTGGGGGGAAAATCCTTCTGAAAGTGAAGACTCTCTTTGTGATATGTTTTTGTTTGTTTGTGTGTGTGTGTGTGTGTGTGTGTGTGTCTGAACAACCTGGCAAGTCTATTGAGCTTTCAATGAGCTTTCAAACTAGAGAATTCAATGAAGAAATGAGTCATGCTTTACCATGGGATGGTGCAATATGTTGGATGGAATATTATTCAGCCACGAAAAGGACCAAACTACAACCAGCTGGAGTGCCCCTAACTAATCAGGGACGCTGAGTGATCTCCGGTGTCTTGCTGGCTGCATTGCTCTGCCAGTCTCCTGCTTTTCTTTGAGGATGAATTCTCAGCTCCCTATAATTTTTGGCTAGAACACAGGGCTTCCCTAAATTCAACTTCAGCCCTGACTGTCCTGACCTTTTAGTTCAAACAACCCCAACCATCTAATTGACTCAAACTCTCATTGTCACAATTCCAACTTCTCAAAAACAAAAATTTAATTGGCGTTATTTAGTATTGGGTATCCACAACTTGTCCTATAAGCTTTGATATGGGATAGTGTATTCCAGTGCTTATGGGCAGAACAATATCCTGAAAATAGCACTGTGGATCAGAAAGTGATCACTGTCAATTTTTTTGGGGGGGGGATAATTGCTTTACAATGTTGTAATTTCTGCTGTACAACAAGTGTATCAGTGATATGTATACATATATCCCGTCCCTCTTGAGGCTCCCTGCCACCCCCGTAGGTGATGACTGTCCAATTTACTACAGATACCATCTTTGTATCTCTTACCCAGGACCCCACACCCAGACACTCACCTCACAGAAAGTCCTCTTTAAAATCTGTCCTTGAAAAGAACAAGACCTCAAATTAGACACCTGTTTCCTGCTATACATTCTAAGTTCTGATTTACTAAATCCAACTGAATAAATGATGTCAGAAATAATTGATCCCTTTAGAGAAAATCCTTGCTCTGTTTACAAGGGTGTCCGATTCCCCAACATCTGCCACATATTAGTCAAATCTCAATTTAATTCATTAACCCTAACATCACAAAAGAATCCTAGATAGAGTTAACAAGCAGGGCAGATGTTCTAATCACTGGGAATTACTCCTAATTGCCTTCAATCACTAGTTCCTACTGTTGTCTTTAGTTAAGATTTTTAAAAAATTAAACGAACATTACACTCACTTTTAATAAGAATAGGTGTCTGGGATCATTATTATTTCTCCTGAATCTTTCACTGAAGGATGCCTGAAGGCTTGAAATATCAGAAATCACAATTATCCACTATTGACAAGGAAATATCGTGCACTTATAGCAGAGAATATAAATTCTAAACTCCCATACAGCCAGCCATGAGAAGAGGGCAAATCTTGAGTTCCTTAAGGAAATTAAGGAGATTCTGGACCTGAATGGATCCATTTTGGATTTCTAAGAGGCTTTGGGGACTTGTTTAAATGTTCAGTTCAGTCACTCAGTCGTGTCCGATTCTTTGTGACCCCATGAACTGCAGCACGCCAGGCCTCCCTGTTCATCACCATCTCTTGGAGTTCACTCAGACTCACGTCCATAGGGTCCGTGATGCCATCCAGCCATCTCGTCCTTGGTCGTCCCCTTCTCCTCCTGCCCCCAATCCCTCCCAGCATCAGAGTCTTTTCCAATGACTCAACTGGTGGCATGAGGTGGCTATAGTACTGGAGTTTCAGCTTTAGCATCATTCCTTCCAAAGAAATCCCAGGGTTGATCTCCTTCAGAATGGACTGGTTGGATCTCCTTGCAGTCCAAGGGACTCTCAAGAGTCTTCTCCAACACCACAGTTCAAAAGCATCGATTCTACAGGCACTCAGCCTTCTTCAGAGTCCAACTCTCACATCCATACATGACCACAGGAAAAACCATAGCCTTGACTAGATGGACCTTAGTCGGCAAAGTAATGTCTCTGCTTTTGAATATGCTATCTAGGTTGGTCATAACTTTTCTTCCAAGGAGTAAGCATCTTTTAATTTCATGGCTGCAGTCACCATCTGCAGTGATTTTGGAGCCCCCCAAAATAAAGTCTGACACTGTTTCCACTGTTTCCCCATCTATTTCCCATGAAGTGATGGGACTGGATGCCATGATCTTCGTTTTCTGAATGTTGAGCTTTAAGCCAACTTTTTCACTCTCCTCTTTCACTTTCATCAAGAGGCTTTTTAGTTCC
>SJYW01025030.1:111408-128854 GCA_006410735.1 Raphicerus campestris
AAGACCCAGATAATCATGATGATGTGATCACTCATATAGAGCCAAACATCTTGGAATGTGAAGTCAAGTGGGCCTTAGAAAGCATCACTACAAACAAAGCTAGTGGAGGTGATGGAATTCCAGTGGACCTGTTTCAAATCCTGAAAGATGATGCTGTGAAAGTGCTGCACTCAATATGCCAGCAAATTTGGAAAACTCAGCAGTGGCCCCAGGACTGAAAAAGGTCAGTTTTCATTCCAATTCCAAAGAAAGGCAATGCCAAAGAATGCTCAAACTACCGCACAATTGCACTCATCTCACACGCTAGTAAAGTAATGCTCAAAATTCTCCAAGGGAGACTTCAGCAATACGTGAACCGTGAACTTCCTGATGTTCAAGCTGGTTTTAGAAAAGGCAGAGGAACCAGAGATCAAATTGCCAACATCCACTGGATCATGGAAAAAGCAAGAGAGTTCCAGAAAATGTTATGTTACTGCCTGTGATATTGAGCACATGACTGAGGCAAAGAGAAAAATGAAAGAGCAAAGGACACTTTGTGGGAGGGAAAATTGGTCAGCAGAGAGGAGAGGGACAGTGGGGAGAGAAAACGAACAGGTGTAACTGAGGAGTGGGAAGTGAAAGATCACCTTTAACAGTCCCTTAGGATTCTATTTTTTTAATTTTTTGGCTGCACTTCATGGCATGCATGGAGAAGGCAATGGCACCCCACTCCAGTGTTCTTGCCTGGAAAATCCCACAGACAGAGGAGCCTAATAGGCTGCAATCCTTGGGGTCGCTAAGAGTCGGTCACAACTGAAGCAACTTAGCAGCAGCAGTATGGCATGAAGATGTTAGTTCCCAACCAAGGATCAAACAGGCGCCCCGTGCAGTGGAGGTGCAGAGTCTTAACCACTGAACCACCAAGGAAATCCCTCTTAGGATTCTAAATGAAGTCCACCACTGGTCTACCAAAATGAACAAAACAGTGTCTTCTCAGCTTTCTCTAAATTCTGCCTCCCTTAAACCCCTTCCCCTCACCACCAGACACACATAGAGAGAGAAACACAGGGCCATTTAATACATTCTAATATGTGTGTCCCATTGGCCATTCATTTCAGTTCCTTGATCTCTCTTTGGTCCAATTTTTTCCCTCCAAGTTTTAAAATGCTTTCAAAATTATTTTTAAAGGCTCAAGAGTGAGGACACTGCAGATCACAGTATCAAGGACCTGGAGTGGTTTGATTTGCCAATGGGAATCCAGTGAAGTTTATACATCCACAGAGTCTCTGATTTTGAGTTTTAGTGTAGTGGCTTTCCATGTACTGGAAATACAGGTATCTTTCTCTAATTCTAGTAACAGTGCTATGGACTGAATGTGTCCCCCAGAATCCCCATGCTGAATTTCTAATCTCCAATGCGATGGTGTTTGGTGGCGAGGTGTTTGGAGGTGAGCTCTTCAGGAGGTAAGTAGGGCATGACTGGTATTCATGTTCTCAGAAGACACGTGAGAAATGATTCCTCTGCCACATGAGGTTTCAACAAGAAGGTGACCACCTGCAATCAGGAAGAGGGACCACACCAGAAACCAGAACCAGATCAGCTGGGACCTTAACCATGGACCTCTCAGCCTCCAGAACTGTGAGAAATTAATGCTTGCTGTTGAAGCCACCAAGCCTACAGTATTTTGTTTCACATCAGCCCAAACTAAGACAATTAGGCTAAGAGGTACTCAGGGTGCAGCAAGATCTGTCCACTCAATATGAATCTGGGAGAAATGGCTCCTTCGTGGCTTGTAGATGGCTTATTTCTTTGCCTGCACAGAATTGCTTTTGTAAGTTAATTTTACATAATGATTTTAATCCAGTATTACTGTAATTGACTTGATCTCTTAGGAAACAGGTGATAAGAAGATTTTTTTTTTAAGAAGGCTCAGCTAAATGGAGAGGGTAATGGTTGTACAATATTATGAATGTACTTCACACCATTGCATGGTGTATTTTAAAGTGGTTAAAATGGCACATTTTATGTTATGTATATCTGACCACAATAAAAAATGGTGGCTCAGATGGTCAATGTGGGTGACCCAGGTTCAATCCCTGAGTTTTGGGAAGATCCCCTGGAGAAAAGAATGGCAACCCACTCTAGTATTCTTGGCTGGAGAGTCCAATGCACAGTGAAGCCTGGTGGGCTACAGTCCATGGAGTCACACACAGTTGGACACAACTTATTGACTAACCAACATCAACCAAGTCGTGGACATGCAAACCCCGTGTTCACATGGGCTGTGTTCTCTAAACTTCATTTTCTGACATTAGAAGTTGGACACAATTTGATAATGATTTGAATCAAAATAACTACATAGTTAACAAAAATATAACTTGAATCCTCCCCACCACACCAAATTATTTTATTTCCCTTCTTCACAAGACTATCGGGACATATACGCAACACGATTTAAGTTCTAAGCAGAAATAACCCTATGTCTAGAAAACACATTACCTCTGCCTTTATATTAAACTGAGGGTCTTGTCACCCTTATGCCATTGGGTCAGTCTTTTCTATTGGGTCAGAAAGGGGAAAGGCTGACTCCTAAGAGTTCTCACCTACCAATTGGCACTTGCCCCTACTTTCACAAAGATTTTATTAAATTATGAGCTGCTGAAGCTGCTGACCATCCACACTCCCTGAAAAGAGTTCAGGGTGGGGATCAGAAATGAGGCACTCTGTGCTCNTGGGTTTGATTCCTGATCAGGAAACTAGATCCCACATGCTGCAACTGAGTTCACATGCCGCAACTGAAGATCCCACGTGCTACAATTAAGATCAAAGATCCCGTGTGCCACAAGTACGATCCAGTGCAGTCAAATTAATAAACAAATTTTTTCAAAAAAAGGTATTTGCCATCCTCCTCAAATTCAGCAGTCTCCTCCCCTCCTGGCCACTAGACCATTAACAAAGGACCAATCTCACTGTGGCCTGATTGAGAAAGAACTGTGTTTGCCCCGAGGAGAAAGAGAATACAGACTGAAGGAGCTTCCAGACCTGGATTATGAAGCTTCAAGACCTGAGTGGGGCTCGGGGAACTAGTCTGGATAAGGGACAGTTCGAAATGCTGGGGGCACCATATTGTGACTCAGGAATTAGTTTCCTGGCAGTGGAGCCTGCACTAATGTGCTCTTGGGAAGGCTTTTAGAAATTATGGGGGGAAGTAATCCACATTCAAAGAAGCGGAGATGTTAGCAGTGCTTTGGCAGAGTGCTCAGGATGGAATCTGAAGGCTCAGAGATGAATGAATCAATTATTTAGAATCAAGGACTCACTTTGTTCCTTGAGAAGGTCCAGATGATGCTTCTTTCTCTTATGCAATAAGGGCTGTGCAAAGGAGAGGACAGAGCACTTCTGGGTCGTGGGGTCCTCCACTGCACAGGGCTCACCATTCCGGAGGCTGTCCTCCTTAATGACAGTGTGGATGGTAGGATTCCAGAACAGCAGAAGCCAGGTGGTAGCCCTTAACTACCAACAACAAGGGGAANGCACAGGGCTCACCATTCCGGAGGCTGTCCTCCTTAATGACAGTGTGGATGGTAGGATTCCAGAACAGCAGAAGCCAGGTGGTAGCCCTTAACTACCAACAACAAGGGGAACTTCATTACTGTAACGTTTGGTGAGGATGGATGGGTCAGTTCATCAGTGTGTGTGTGTGTGTGTGTGTGTGTGTGTGTGTGTGTGTATGTGTGTGTGTTAGTTGCTCAGTTGTGTCCAACTCTTTGCAACCCATGAACAGGCTCCTCTCTGTCCATGGGATTCTCCAGGCAAGAATACTAGAGTGGGTTGCCATCCCCTTCTCCAGGGGATCTTCCCAACTCAGGGACTGAACCTGGGCCTTCTGCATTGCAGGCACAGATTCTTTACTGTCTGAGCCCCAAGGGAAGCCCTCAGTTCGTCAGAGGGGACCACAAACAGAATGCGCTGCACTCCAGCCCGATTCAGGAGTGTTCTTCAAGGAGAGTAGTGAGTGGAGGCCCTCCTGACGGGGTGAGTTTCAGGCAGCACACCTGGTCATCTACTTGTGGAAGAGAGAAATGTCTGAGTAATGCTATCACGGAGGGTTGAGCAGATACTATTGGGACTTACCAAGTTGTTGGGAGGGGAGTAGTGGGAACAGTCCACCCCAGCATGGAGAAATAGTTTAATACTGACGTTGTTATAATTGCCACTGCCCAGTGATAGTAAAACATGACCCATCTTTTAAGAATTTCCACATAAATTCTCTACAGACCCTTCTTGCTCACACAGGCATGGAACCACTTCTACCAGTGGTGATCCCCTAGGTTCCCCATCGCTCATCGGCTGTGGTGAATAACTCAATAGGTTGTCAGAGGTTTGGAAAGAGTAAGCCTGGGGGCCTAGAGGAATGTGCTGAAGTGAGAGGGTCTTTGCATGCCCCATGAATGTTCACCAGAGTAGATCCATTGCAAAGAGACATTAAACAGGAGTTTCCCAAAATTTCAGACTTAAAAAAAAATTTGTAGTCACACCGCACGGCATATGGAATCTTAGTTTCCCCACCAGGGCTGGAACCCATGCTCCCTGCATTGGAAGGCAGAGTGTTTATCACTGGGCCACCAGGGAAGTCCCAAAATCTCTGGTGACATCTATCACCAGCCATCTGGTACCTGAAAAAAAGATGGCCGAGATGGAGGCTCTGTAGAGCCCAACAGCACTGACTTTCTCACACTGATTTGGCTTGGAAAGACTTATGCTCCAGAGCTCCCTGTGGGGTGCTGCTGAGGTTGGTATAACAATATATCCATGGTGGGCAGAACCCTACAATGGCTGCCAGTGACCCACTTTCTTGCATGATCCCTTCCCCTTGAGTGTAGACAGGCCCTGTGATTATGATGGAATATCCCTCCTGTGACTCTGTAGTATTATACAGCAAAGGTGAAGAAGTTTTGCAGCTGTAGTTAAATCCCTAGTCTGTTGACTCAAGAATCTGAGGTGAGCCTTGCAAAGACTGCCTAGGATTTTCCTGAGAAAGGAAGCCCAGTGAGAAGGTGTCTGCAGTGGTCAAGGCAGGAAGTGAAGGTGGCTGGACTGGGGAGAGGATGGGGAAAAGTGGTCAGGTTGCAGACAGATTTTGGAGGCAGAGCTGACTGGCTTGCTAATGGCTTAGGGAAGAATTCCCTCAACAGCAACCCTTACAGCTCTTCAGTCAAGTCTAATTCAGCTAATACTGATGGAGAATTCATTTTCAGACAGGTCTAATTGACAATCTTTTCTGTGGGAGCTAAGTCCACCTCATATCATTCTGCCACGTGGTCCTAGCTCAGCATGTGTAAATGCCTGAAAGGTCGCCTTTTTGATTTAATACCAGTGTCTGACATTAAGCTTTGATTGCTGAGGCATTCACTTCAATAAACACATTGCCAGCTACATGACTGAAGAGCCAGGCTGCCCCACCCCTGAAGTTCCTCTGTTCTATTTATTTTTATTGGTGCATAGATGTAGAGAAGTTCCTTTGTTTTAGAGATCTCTGGTTGACTTAGATAACTGACCCTATTTGCTTGTTTTGCCTTTGCCATCTTTAATTCCCACTCTTTAACATTTAAATTCAACAGGAGTGAATCTGTGAAATCCTAGGTACCCCACCCTCAGCCTCCAAAGAAAGAATTCCAGGCCCACGTTGACTCTCTCTACTAGAGGCCTTCCTGTGCAGTTCCATGTGTCCTAGACGCCATGCGCCATCTAGGGCCTATGGGTAATAAACTTTGTTTTTCAAAAGTTCCCTGATAGTTGTTGCTGACTGTAATAAAGTATACAAAACATGTATATGTGCTCAGTCGTGTCTGACTCCTTGCGACTCCATGGACTATAGCCTGCCAGGCTCCTCCATTCCTAGGCAAGAATACTGGAGTGGGTTACCATTTCCTATTCCAGCTGATCTTCCTGACCCAGGGATCGAACCCAGGTCTCCTGCATTGGCAGGCAGATTCTTTACCACTGCACCACCTGGGAAGCCCATACAAGACATAGACACTACCATTTTAAGTGTATAAATCCATGGCATTAAGAATATTCAGTGTTGTACAATCATCACCATTATCCATTTCCAGAATTTTTTCATCTTTCTGAACAGAAACTCTATATCCATTAAATACTAATTCTCATTCCCCTCACCTCCTAAACTCCTCCTTGATAACCTCTGTGTGTCTTGCAATCATAATAAGATCCACAACAGCCAGTGCAACCACACTGTTGATTCTGAAAGGAGATATGTCTTCGGTGGCTCCCCTGGGAGTGCCCCAGGCATCTCCAGCCCGCAGATCACTATGGATAGGTGAGCCCAACACAAAACCGCCAGCCTCTGATGGCCCCAGAGAAGGCAGCTCCCTCTTCCACTTGTCAGATGTCAGTTACTGCTTGCTCAAATCCTTCTGTTTGTAGGCTCAGCCCTACGCAGTTTTGAAACCCATGAAAACTCAGTCAGGCAAGAAATGAGAGCTTTCCCAACGGTGAGTAGGAGCATGGAAATAATTGCTATACCAAAGATGCAGAGACTCCTGATGTGAGCACTGAGCAGGAGCCTGCCTCTAATCCTACCCCCAGCAAAGAGACACTCACGTGGCTTCCAGGTATAGCCAGTCTGTCTGGTTTGCCCACTAGGGTTCTCTGCCCGCAAGCAACTTCCCCACTGGGAATGAAGCTTGACCCTGAATCCGAGCTAGGTAGACCATAATTCAGGTTCCCTTCACTAAGTATATTCTGCAGTTAAGTCCTTCAGTTGTGTCTGCCTCTTCGTGACCCCATGGACTGCAGCACACCAGGCCTCCCTGTCCATCACCAACTCCCGAAGCTTGCTCAAACTCATGTCCATCGAGTTGGTGATGCCATCCAACCATCTCATCCTCTGTTGTCCCCTTCTCTTCCCACCTTCAATCTTTCCCAGCATCAGGGTCTTTCTTGATGAGTCATTTCTTCGGATCAAGNCGAAGCTTGCTCAAACTCATGTCCATCGAGTTGGTGATGCCATCCAACCATCTCATCCTCTGTTGTCCCCTTCTCTTCCCACCTTCAATCTTTCCCAGCATCAGGGTCTTTCTTGATGAGTCATTTCTTCGAATCAAGTGGCCAAAGGATTGGAGCTTCAGCTTCAGCATCAGTCCTTCCAATGAATATTCAGGACTGATTTCCTTTAGGATGGACTGGTTGGATCTCCTTGCAGTCCAAGAGACTCTCAAGAGTCTTCCCAAACACCATAGTTCAAAAGCATCAATTCTTTTGCACTCAGCTTTCTTTATGGTCCAACTCTCACCTTCATATATGACTACTGGAAAAACCATACCCTTGACTAGACTGACCTTTGTTGGCAAAGTAATGTCTCTGCTTTTTAATATGCTGTCTAGATTGGTCAGAGCTTCCCTCCAGGACTCTTGCTATTCCTTGCCCTGACTCTACTCTGAGTCCTCCCTGACATACAAATCTGGAAACCCACCTGACACTGAGAATCACTGCTGTCCAGAAATCCTGTGCTGTGCCCAGTTTTCTGAGTCAAGTTTCCCCTCTGGGAGAGTACCCATTGACCTGGAGTAACTTGGAGTTTGTTGCATCTCCATGGACTTGTTGATTTGATGGCACATCTTTTTCCCAGAGAGAGCTCATGTCCTGGAGGTTTCTCTACAGCACTGCCACTTTCTGACAGTGGAATGTCCCAGCATGCCGTAAAGCACGGGCTGTGGATCGTGACATGTGACTGAAAGAATATTAGAACTGGGAGGAATCTTACAGATCATCTTGTCGACTGTTCTCTACCTTTTCTTTGAACCACACAGCTGAGGGAAAAACACAAATAGCAGTGGGTGTCTGCTCTTTAAAGACAAGAAAACAAGCCCAGTAACTAAGTGCCTTACCAAAGGTCTTAAAGCAAGTTATGATTAAGAACTAACTGCCCAGCATTTAGTAGATTTTATATATCATTAACAGTTGGATCTTTTTTCTGGTGACTTTAGCTTATTGCTGATGAGAATTTTGAGAGTTAGTGTGCACACAGTTAAATTCAGCTTTTAAAATATCTGGTCATCTCTTTCAGGGATCATGCTAGGAACTGAAACGATAATATTTAAGACAGAATTCTTTACTCCTGAGGTTTTAAAAAAAAGTTAGGTGTGTTTAACAACAACTCCATAGAAATTGTAACCTTGATAGACTGATGGTGAGGGTCACCATTTTCCAAAGATTCAGATGAATAAAGCTAATACATAGCATACAAAGAAGATAATAAAAATGTGCATGGATTCTAAGGTATTTTAGCGATTAAGTTCTAAACCAGAGTCTTAAGCTGTACTTTTCCCAACTAGTTTTTTCATAGAATGAAATAACATTATACTAAATTTTTCTCAGTCTCTTATCTAAAGAGCAGAAGACTGAATTTTAATAAAAGCTAGTAAGATAAAAATGATAAGAAGTGATTGAAAGAGAGCAAGATTGAGAACAAAAAACAGAGATGAGACTGACGATTGAATAGAACGGCTTGAAAAAAAGACAACAGGGGATCGCAGTTTAATAAAAAGAGAGGCTAAAAGAAAGATGCTAGGACATTTGTTTGCTTAGACTACCGCACGAGAACACCACACACTGGGTGGTGTAACAACAGAGATTTACTTTTTCAGTGTTCTGGGGACTATAAGTCCAAAATCAAGGTGTTGGTAAGATCAGTTTCTGCTAAGGCCTCTCTTCCTGACCTGTAGACACCTGCCTTTCCACTGTGTCTCTGTGGCTTTTCCTCTGTGAATTCAAAACAGAGAGATCTCTAGTGTCTCCTTATTAGGACATCAGTTCTACCAGATTATGGCTCCACTCTTTTGACTTCATTTAACCGTTACTAGCTTCTTAAGGGCCCAATCTCCAAATATACTCACATTGAAGGTTAGGGCTTCATATGAACTGGGGCAGGGGAGCACATTTCTGTCCATAACAGGCTCTTGTTCAGCATTTTTTCAATAGTATATCCACTAAACTTACTCCTTTTCCTGAAAGTTGTCTTATGTATTCAAGGGAGAGACAACAAAGAATTAGTGTTTGTCAGGGGTAACAGCAACTCTGCCATCATTGCACAATGTGAGTAATGGGTTTGTCAGCGCCCAGAGAGCGTGCGATACCTGAATTCATCTCCTATTCACATAAATGCGATACAGACGATTTGCTACTTGTCATGTTCCGTGACAACCCACTCTGCACTGATCAAACCAATTATTAACAACTCCCAGCCATACCCATAATTTTGTTCAGGCCTATGCTCTCACTGAATAGCTTAGTTTCATTTTCTTTTCAGGCAATACTGTGAGTTGTCTACATATGGTTATATTGATAGTATATACAATAAAACTGATGCAATGGATTCTTGGTGTCTGATACAGTAGAAGAAGGCAAATACTGCAAAGGCCATACAAACCCAAATGCTAAACTACATTTCTTCCTTGAGCATCAAAGTTAATAAAAAAAAAAAAATACTGCTGGTTATTTTGTGAAGCTTTTTATGTAAAATTCAATGCTGTAAATATTAATATTTATATGAACAAATAATAAATATCAATCAATTATGCATTTATCTCAAGAAACAAAAAAACAACTAAAAGAGAGTAGATAAAGGAGTATTCTAAGCAATATGCTAAACTAGAAACCATAAAGGAAAATGTTGACAGATTTGACTACAGAACTTATTTTTAAATTTCTGGAGCAAAACATGTCATAAGTAAAAATCAAATACAAGTAACAAACTGGGGAAAATACATGTAACATGGTAAAGATATAATTAATACACTTGGTATATACAAATAATTTTCAAATTAATAAAAATCAGCAAACACATCAATAGAACAATAAATGCAAATCAAACTGCAAATTGACAGAAACAGAAACTAACTAACAAGCTATTACAAAGATGGAAAATACAGAATCCATATTTGACAAAAATACAGATCTAAAGAAAATGAAAATAGCTTGAATCTATGAAGATATGAATTNATCCTGGGGGCGGGGCCGAGGCCGCTCTGGGGGGCGTGGCTTCTCCAGGCCCAGGCCGCCCCCTCAGGTTCACACGGAGCGCGAGACGCCGAAAGCCGCCGGCGTGACAGCTGCTCTCGCGGCGCCCCGAGGCGCTGAGCCGCCCGGGCCGCTTCGGCCGTCCGCGCGCCGCGTCGCCTCGGGGCAGAACCCGCGCTCCCCGGACGATGCCCGCCCGCGCTGGCCCTCCGCTGTCTCGCTGCAGGAGCGGGTGGACTTGGGGGCGCTCGGGTAGGCGAAGGCGGCTCGGGAGCGGGGCGCGAAGGGCGTTCGGGCACCGGCGAGGGGTGAGCAGCCCCGCCGGGCGTGCGGACCTGACGCGCCCGGCGATGCGGCCGCCGCGTGTCCCGAGCGACGCGGCCGTTGTAAGGGCTGGGTGGAGTGTTTGCGAGGCTGCTGTGTCGTCGGTGGTTCTTGACTCCTTGATTCAGTTCTCTGAACTTCGTGAAACGCCTAAAATCCCATGGTGGTGTGGGTGCAAAAACCTCTCCCCACTGCCAGGTAGTTAGTTTGAGCCATTTCCTAAACTCGTGCCCACTTAGATCTTTCAAGGCGGTTTCCACCCTTCCCTTGCTTAGGCTTGAATTTTCTCCATTTGTTTGGAATGCTCACTTTTCCAATTAGTTTCTCAGTATTTATTTGATGTAC
Source organism: Raphicerus campestris (assembly GCA_006410735.1). Taxonomy (NCBI): domain Eukaryota; kingdom Metazoa; phylum Chordata; class Mammalia; order Artiodactyla; family Bovidae; genus Raphicerus; species Raphicerus campestris. The sequence continues at coordinate 122,098 of SJYW01025030.1, forward strand.
TTGGCCGCCGTCATGGCTGTGTGGAAAGAAACGACTTAGTAGTGATTAATGATGTTACAGAAAACCCGCTGTGGTCGTTGGTAACTGCAAGTTCCCTCAAGTTTTCAAAATTGTGGATTCCAAGTGCAGTGTGAAGCATCCCAACTGTGAGTGCATTATTCGCTTTGGGGAGCGACAGATGAATATGGGACTGTTTCAAAGTATGAAGTCAGAGTGGCACAAAATTATAACTAAATTTTTGAATTCTCCTTTCGACAGTGTGTCGTGTATGTGTAGAGAGAATAGAAGTAGTACAGGCTTTAAATGTTTTTGAGTTTACATTTAGAAAACTGTTAATTTCGTTTATGAGATATTCTTAAAAGGTTTTAGGCTTCATTCAAAAGATACTGTTGATTGGCAAGGAGGGTACCGTTTTAACATTTGAGGCCCAAGGACTGGAGGAGTGAAGTCAGAATTTAGAAACATTTTCGAAACTTGGTCATTGCTCAGCTTCTTAAAAGCTTTCAATTAAAACAAAAACAAGTCTGCTTTATTGCCCAGATACTTAAACAGCCAAACCTTACTGAAACATAAAGATGTCAAAATTTGGAGAGAATGCTCAAGTATCTTGAATACCCATGCACATTTTCCTTTTTAAAAACATATGGAAGAATTCATATGACTGGGGGGGGAAAAATAGGAATTATCTGTAGAGTTATTGAACAATGAGAAAAAAATAGCATAACTTTTGTTTACATTTTCTGGAATTTCTAACTAGTGGCTAGTGATAATTTCAATTTTAGTATAATTTTTAGCCATGTTTTACTTTTATCATTTAATGTTAATAAATTTTACCACTTTGCAGTATATACATATGGAATGTTGTACACCTGAAAGTGATATGTCAATTATAGCTCAATGTATGTCAAGCATATGTAAAAATTACTTTATAGAACCAGTAAAATATAATTGTAGTACTTTAGTTAATAAAAAATATTGTTGCATTTTTACTCAATGACAAGTTATATGAGAATCACTTTTTCTCTAGTACAACTAGTGTACATGGGCACTTTTAAGTTATAAAATTATCTTATTATGCTGAAGGCATGGACATGAGTCTGGGTGAACTCCGGGAGTTGGTGATGGACGGGGAGGCCTGGCGTGCTGCGACTCATGGGGTCTCATAGAGTCGGACACGACTGAGTGACTGAACTGAACTGAACTGATACTGAAGGCTATCATAGTGTGGGCTTTCCAGTGGTAAATACACCTGCCAACACAAGAGACGGGGGTTCTATCCCTTGGTCAGGAAGAATCCTGGGAGAAGAAAATGGCAACCCACTCCATCCCAAGAAAGATGGATGTGGAAGCCTGGCGGGCTACAGTCCATGGGGTTGCAAGAGTCGGCCAGGACTTAGTGGCCAAACAACAATAATCACACTGTACTTGGGTTGCAAAATCTTAAGTTTGGGAAAATAGTCACCATATTCACAGTACTTAATTTTAGAAAACTGGTAATTATGATTTTTTGGTAAGCATACTACTTTGGTTTGCTTTTCTGTATTCCTGTTTCCTTTCTCATTTATTTAGAAATATCTGTACTTTATTGAAGGATGATTTAGAGGGTTTGAAGTGCCTGCACTTTTTCTATTGGATCACAAACCGTGATTGTGTTACACAGTTGGAATTGCTTTTCCTCTAAATCTTTGTTTTATTCTATTCATATTTTGTTGCTTATACTTATTATTTTAAAAAGTGATTTTTTTTGGTCCAACAATTATTACCAGAGCAGCAGTATTTTATTTGTTGATCTGATGTGTCTATAAGTGATGATCTTGGGTGGTTGGTTTTTACTTTGTAATGCTTTAGTTTTTAAAATTAGTCAAGTAGTAGAGTTAGATTGTCAGAACTTCTATAGAGATGTCTCTCTTTTACATGGTTAGGTAAAGTTGCACAAGTTAAGCGAAATTTAGAAAAATGTAAACACATGCATAGNTTAATAAAAAATATTGTTGCATTTTTACTCAATGACAAGTTATATGAGAATCACTTTTTCTCTAGTACAACTAGTGTACATGGGCACTTTTAAGTTATAAAATTATCTTATTATGCTGAAGGCATGGACATGAGTCTGGGTGAACTCCGGGAGTTGGTGATGGACGGGGAGGCCTGGCGTGCTGCGACTCATGGGGTCTCATAGAGTCGGACACGACTGAGTGACTGAACTGAACTGAACTGATACTGAAGGCTATCATAGTGTGGGCTTTCCAGTGGTAAATACACCTGCCAACACAAGAGACGGGGGTTCTATCCCTTGGTCAGGAAGAATCCTGGGAGAAGAAAATGGCAACCCACTCCATCCCAAGAAAGATGGATGTGGAAGCCTGGCGGGCTACAGTCCATGGGGTTGCAAGAGTCGGCCAGGACTTAGTGGCCAAACAACAATAATCACACTGTACTTGGGTTGCAAAATCTTAAGTTTGGGAAAATAGTCACCATATTCACAGTACTTAATTTTAGAAAACTGGTAATTATGATTTTTTGGAAGCATACTACTTTGGTTTGCTTTTCTGTATTCCTGTTTCCTTTCTCATTTATTTAGAAATATCTGTACTTTATTGAAGGATGATTTAGAGGGTTTGAAGTGCCTGCACTTTTTCTATTGGATCACAAACCGTGATTGTGTTACACAGTTGGAATTGCTTTTCCTCTAAATCTTTGTTTTATTCTATTCATATTTTGTTGCTTATACTTATTATTTTAAAAAGTGATTTTTTTTGGTCCAACAATTATTACCAGAGCAGCAGTATTTTATTTGTTGATCTGATGTGTCTATAAGTGATGATCTTGGGTGGTTGGTTTTTACTTTGTAATGCTTTAGTTTTTAAAATTAGTCAAGTAGTAGAGTTAGATTGTCAGAACTTCTATAGAGATGTCTCTCTTTTACATGGTTAGGTAAAGTTGCACAAGTTAAGCGAAATTTAGAAAAATGTAAACACATGCATAGAGAAAACTTGATTAAAGATTGTCGCTAAGGTCTGGTAGCAACTCTTACGCTTGAAATGTGTAATCCACGTAATGCAAAGCCTTTGTAATTACAGCACTTCAGCACTAATGATAGCAGCTCCTGAGGGTCTGTCTTTAATTACAACAGCTGAGACTCTGGCAAAGCTCTTGCTACAGCTTTCTGCAGTGCGGCTGTGAACATATCGACGGTTCAGTCATCAGAACCTAAGTTTCCTTTTTGGATACCTTTGGTAGTGCTTATTAGACCCTAGATACACAAAAAATTTTTTTTTTATTTTTAAATGTCTTCAAGAGGTTTACTGTAAATCAACTTGAGAATTTTGAGACGGTAAAGAATCTGCCTGCTATGCAGGAGGCCTGGGTTCTATCCCTGGGTCCGGAAGATCCCCTGGAGAAGGGAATGGCAACCCACTCCAATATTCTTGCCTGGAGAATCCCACAGACAGAGGAGCCTGGCCACCTATGTGGGCAAGTACATGTGGTCGCAAAGGGTCAGACTTGGCTGAGCAAGACTAACACACTTTCGATGTAATAGAGAAAATCACTGGTTTGAGGGTCTAGCTTGTCCGGATAGAAATCGCAAACCTCCCAGGTGAGCACATGCTCAAGTGGGGGAAACACTTTCCTTTTGCTGATGAGGATGAAGTGGTGTTTCCTTTACAGTTTTCTAAGCATAAGCTTATTAGCGCTGGTATATTTACAGGTTGAACAGCAAAACTGTGAAGTGTGGGGGTAATGAAAATGGGTAAGTGGCTTTTTTTTATATTAAATCAGCAGGTACCATTGTAATTGTCTCATTTAAAAGTTTTAAACTTGGGATACACGGACTTCAGTGAATACAGAAGTTCCTAATTCTTTGCCAAAAAAAAAAAGAGTGAATGTGTTCATTTTTTTGTGGAGAAGATATATAGCTTAACAGACTTTCTAAAAAGTGTGAGACTCCCTCCTCCCAAAATAAATTTAGCAATGAACTTGAGAGAGGTTATTTTCAGAACATGTTTTTGGTTTTATAAGCTGAAATAGCTAGTTAGTAGCAGAGCAGGAACCTCAAGCCTAGGTTTTTGACTGCCAACCCTTTGTTTTTCCCATTAATCCACGTTTATTGCACCTTCTTGTGACTTCTTGTTTTAATAAGGGTTTAGAGAGATCTTTAAAGCTCACATAAGCATTGATGTGAGCTTGATCTTAACAGAAACTATGAGCAAAAACTGAATGATCATTCGTAAAGAAAGATAGGAACAAATACTTCCTAATATAGATGAAAACATGACCACTCCTTTGTGTCATTAATAATTGAACAAGTCCAAAAGAGACAATGCTTTTGTAAAGTCAGATTCTTTGTTAGTAGAATTACATATTGTAGTGGTGGTCAGGGAAGTCTGTAAGCCCTCTTGACCTTAAAATGACAATCTTATTTAAAGTTTATACATCCCTTAGATTCTGTGGGGTGTGTTTGTATGGTATCATATTTAGCCAGGGAATAGGAAGTAGCTTCAATGAACACATTTTAAACATTCCACAAATCTATCTCTCTGTCTCTACAAGACCCAAATTTTGTGTTTGCAGGCATCTTTCAAGCCCATCTGGTCAATTAAACTAAGTATTTTAGTTTCTTCAAATACTTTGTGCCTATCCATCTGAGGCATTTAGCCCCTAAAAATCCTTGTTCTTTCTTAAGGCTAAAAAGAACACAGGGCTTCACAGGTCAAGAAATAATGTAACTAGACGAAAAAGGATGGAGGAATGTTAGATGTTTAATATTAAACTGTAAGGGTTAAAAAATTACACTTCTTTATGTGATTTAAATATACACCAGTAGTAGCCAACACTTACAGAGCACTTTACTATAAAGCAATCATTTTTCTGGGTTGCATATATTAATTCAGTTAACCAGTACAATAGGAGAGTGTTGATTAACTGAATTAACTTACTGTTTTTAAATAATTTTTATCTATTTCTTTTTGTCTGTGCCGGGCGAGTCTGTGTTGCTGCATGGGCTTTTTCCCTCCAGCTGGGGCTGGTGGAGGCTCCTCTCTAGTTGTGGTGTGTGAGCTTCTCTCTGCAGTGGCTTCTCGTGTGTGGCACTGACTCTAGGTCTGAGGGCTCAGCGGTTCGGGCTCTCGGGCTCTGGGGCACAGTAATCGTAGCACAAGGGCTTAGTCACTCCATGGCCCGTGGGATCTTCCCTGATCAGGGGTGAAACCTGTGTCTCCTACATCGGCAAGCAAATTCTTTACCACTGAGTCACCAGGGCAGCCCCTGAACAGACACTAATTTTCCTGTTTTCATATATGAAGAAGCTGAGTCACAGAGAGCTTAGGTGAAGTGGTCCAAAGTTTCGCAGTTAGGAAGAGGCAGAACAGGATTTTGAACCAGGTGATCTGGCTTTACCAAATTGCTGCTAAAAATGTATTTATCTCTGATCTAGGGCAGGAGTTAAATAATAATCTCTTTAAAACAGTCTGTATGAACTATTTATGCTAATTTTTAAAAAGAATTTTTTGCTACAGCTTTGCTGAGTCTGAAGAAAAGCTAATAGCACATTATTCTGTTTTGGTCACTGTAGTATTTATGGACTATCCAAAAGTGGGACTGAAAGTCTAGCAAAAGAATAACATCACAGAAGTCAAGAAAGCTGGTCCAAGTTCACTTCTCTGCCTAAGGTGCTGTGACTTGCTTGCTTTCTAGTTCCTTTTTTTCTGGGAACTCGAGAATATTCGAGGTTTGCCTACCGGTTTCTTTGAAGCCTTTTAAGTTTCTAGTCTGTCTGTGTCTATGTCTGTCTTCCCTCTCCTCACTGCTGAACTACTTGTTTCTTCTTTATATGTTAAAATCTATTCTGATGTTAGTAAGGATGCACGTTTTATTAGTTTGTTGCTAATGTGAAAGAATATTGGATAATTGCTCATTGTTACCTTCTCAAATTTAAACATGGAAAAAAGACTAATTTTTAAATGAATTGTTTGCCTCTTTCATGAGAACAATGGATAATTAAATAAATTTATTTAGAAGATATAATTGTGTATTAGTGTTTTCTGGACATGACTCCATTACAAATATACATAGTTTAGTATTAACTATTAAAAAATTTTTTTTACCATATGTTTCTGGCCTCAGCTATACATTTCTTACTTTGGCATTCAGTGAACCATATTAGGTGAATATGATTGGTGGCTGTATTTTCCATACCAAGATGTGTAGAAAATTAAGCTACTGTTGAATTCTTTGGACCAATAAAGAAAGAGAGCTTACTATTCTTAAACAAGAGGAACATCTTGAATAGCAAGAATGATTCAGTGCACAGTTCATTGATCTTAGAGGGCAGTCTGAAGAATCTCTTGGTTTTTAACTAGGAAACAGGCCAGTGCAGGAGGAAAAGTTGATTCAGCATTGATTCAGTTCTAGTTAGATACTTAGCAAGGGATGCCTCATATCTAGTTATCTTTCCTACATAAATAGAAATGAATTGTGTGGGGAACTTCCCAAGTGGTCCAGTGGTTAAGAATCTGTCTTCCAATGCAGGATACTCAGGTTCAATCCCCGGTCAGGAAACTAAGATCCCACCAGGGCAACTAAGCCCACGTGCCACAACTGAGATCTGATGCAGCCAAATAAATAAATATTTTTTAAAAAGAGGAATTGTGTGGATTTTAGATCTGACCAATTTTAGAGATTATTTTGTTATTAGAGAAAGTAACTGATAATCTTTCTACCAGGATTATAGGATGCTTTTATTGTTCTCTTCCAAGGT
>SJYW01025030.1:128874-148074 GCA_006410735.1 Raphicerus campestris
ACCTTAAAATGACAATCTTATTTAAAGTTTATACATCCCTTAGATTCTGTGGGGTGTGTTTGTATGGTATCATATTTAGCCAGGGAATAGGAAGTAGCTTCAATGAACACATTTTAAACATTCCACAAATCCATCTCTCTGTCTGTACAAGACCCAAATTTTGTGTTTGCAGGCATCTTTCAAGCCCATCTGGTCAATTAAACTAAGTATTTTAGTTTCTTCAAATACTTTGTGCCTATCCATCTGAGGCATTTAGCCCCTAAAAATCCTTGTTCTTTCTTAAGGCTAAAAAGAGCACAGGGCTTCACAGGTCAAGAAATAATGTAACTAGACGAAAAAGGATGGAGGAATGTTAGATGTTTAATATTAAACTGTAAGGGTTAAAAAATTACACTTCTTTATGTGATTTAAATATACACCAGTAGTAGCCAACACTTACAGAGCACTTTACTATAAAGCAATCATTTTTCTGGGTTGCATATATTAATTCAGTTAACCAGTACAATAGGAGAGTGTTGATTAACTGAATTAACTTACTGTTTTTTAATAATTTTTATCTATTTCATTTTGTCTTTGCCGGGCGAGTCTGTGTTGCTGCATGGGCTTTTTCCCTCCAGCTGGGGCTGGTGGAGGCTCCTCTCTAGTTGTGGTGTGTGAGCTTCTCTCTGCAGTGGCTTCTCGTGTGTGGCACTGACTCTAGGTCTGAGGGCTCAGCGGTTCGGGCTCTCGGGCTCTGGGGCACAGTAATCGTAGCACAAGGGCTTAGTCACTCCATGGCCCGTGGGATCTTCCCTGATCAGGGGTGAAACCTGTGTCTCCTACATCGGCAAGCAAATTCTTTACCACTGAGTCACCAGGGCAGCCCCTGAACAGACACTAATTTTCCTGTTTTCATATATGAAGAAGCTGAGTCACAGAGAGCTTAGGTGAAGTGGTCCAAAGTTTCGCAGTTAGGAAGAGGCAGAACAGGATTTTGAACCAGGTGATCTGGCTTTACCAAATTGCTGCTAAAAATGTATTTATCTCTGATCTAGGGCAGGAGTTAAATAATAATCTCTTTAAAACAGTCTGTATGAACTATTTATGCTAATTTTTAAAAAGAATTTTTTGCTACAGCTTTGCTGAGTCTGAAGAAAAGCTAATAGCACATTATTCTGTTTTGGTCACTGTAGTATTTATGGACTATCCAAAAGTGGGACTGAAAGTCTAGCAAAAGAATAACATCACAGAAGTCAAGAAAGCTGGTCCAAGTTCACTTCTCTGCCTAAGGTGCTGTGACTTGCTTGCTTTCTAGTTCCTTTTTTTCTGGGAACTCGAGAATATTCGAGGTTTGCCTACCGGTTTCTTTGAAGCCTTTTAAGTTTCTAGTCTGTCTGTGTCTATGTCTGTCTTCCCTCTCCTCACTGCTGAACTACTTGTTTCTTCTTTATATGTTAAAATCTATTCTGATGTTAGTAAGGATGCACGTTTTATTAGTTTGTTGCTAATGTGAAAGAATATTGGATAATTGCTCATTGTTACCTTCTCAAATTTAAACATGGAAAAAAGACTAATTTTTAAATGAATTGTTTGCCTCTTTCATGAGAACAATGGATAATTAAATAAATTTATTTAGAAGATATAATTGTGTATTAGTGTTTTCTGGACATGACTCCATTACAAATATACATAGTTTAGTATTAACTATTAAAAAATTTTTTTTACCATATGTTTCTGGCCTCAGCTATACATTTCTTACTTTGGCATTCAGTGAACCATATTAGGTGAATATGATTGGTGGCTGTATTTTCCATACCAAGATGTGTAGAAAATTAAGCTACTGTTGAATTCTTTGGACCAATAAAGAAAGAGAGCTTACTATTCTTAAACAAGAGGAACATCTTGAATAGCAAGAATGATTCAGTGCACAGTTCATTGATCTTAGAGGGCAGTCTGAAGAATCTCTTGGTTTTTAACTAGGAAACAGGCCAGTGCAGGAGGAAAAGTTGATTCAGCATTGATTCAGTTCTAGTTAGATACTTAGCAAGGGATGCCTCATATCTAGTTATCTTTCCTACATAAATAGAAATGAATTGTGTGGGGAACTTCCCAAGTGGTCCAGTGGTTAAGAATCTGTCTTCCAATGCAGGATACTCAGGTTCAATCCCCGGTCAGGAAACTAAGATCCCACCAGGGCAACTAAGCCCACGTGCCACAACTGAGATCTGATGCAGCCAAATAAATAAATATTTTTTAAAAAGAGGAATTGTGTGGATTTTAGATCTGACCAATTTTAGAGATTATTTTGTTATTAGAGAAAGTAACTGATAATCTTTCTACCAGGATTATAGGATGCTTTTATTGTTCTCTTCCAAGGTGTTTTTTTTTTTTTGGCCTCTTGAAAATTGTATGTCATTATCATTAGTCATCTGATTATTACTTCGTATTTCCCTAACGTCTTTTAAAAAGTCTCATAGCCATAATAGATTACCTACTAATTTTAATCCCTGTGCTTTTCAACAATTCCCTGACTCCGCTTACAAATGATTTCCATCTGCTGAGCAGAGAATGCACTCAAGATTGGGGTTATATTGATCCATGTTTCATCTTTCACAGTCTGGTAACACAATTTACATATTTTACACTTTTCAGCAAAACATTACTTTTCCAGGACTTCGGCTAAGCAATCATCTCTCTTCTTGTTTCTGAACAGAGAGGACAAGAAGTAACTTTAAGCAGGCAAGGTGGCAACTTCCTAGCCGTTGTCATTGACTTTTCACTGTTTACAATACAGTGTGTTTCAGTATTTCAGAGGAAGGCATTCTTTAATACTTGGGCTCACTAATAGTAACAGTTACTCCCAAGTTGTATTTATCTATAAATATAAAACAAGGTNCCTTTTTTTCTGGGAACTCGAGAATATTCGAGGTTTGCCTACAGGTTTCTTTGAAACCTTTTAAGTTTCTAGTCTGTCTGTGTCTCTGTCTTCCCTCTCCTCACTGCTGAACTACTTGTTTCTTCTTTATATGTTAAAATCTATTCTGATGTTAGTAAGGATGCACGTTTTATTAGTTTGTTGCTAATGTGAAAGAATATTGGATAATTGCTCATTGTTACCTTCTCAAATTTAAACATGGAAAAAAGATTAATTTTTAAGTGAATTGTTTGCCTCTTTCATGAGAACAATGGATAATTAAATAAATTTATTTAGAAGATATAATTGTGTATTAGTGTTTTCTGGACATGACTCCATTACAAATATACATAGTTTAGTATTAACTATTAAAAAATTTTTTTACCATATGTTTCTGGCCTCAGCTATACATTTCTTACTTTGGCATTCAGTGGACCATATTAGGTGAATATGATTGGTGGCTGTATTTTCCATACCAAGATGTGTAGAAAATTAAGCTACTGTTGAATTCTTTGGACCAATAAAGAAAGAGAGCTTACTATTCTTAAACAAGAGGAACATCTTGAATAGCAAGAATGATTCAGTGCACAGTTCATTGATCTTAGAGGGCAGTCTGAAGAATCTCTTGGTTTTTAACTAGGAAACAGGCCAGTGCAGGAGGAAAAGTTGATTCAGCATTGATTCAGTTCTAGTTAGATACTTAGCAAGGGATGCCTCATATCTAGTTATCTTTCCTACATAAATAGAAATGAATTGTGTGGGGAACTTCCCAAGTGGTCCAGTGGTTAAGAATCTGTCTTCCAATGCAGGATACTCAGGTTCAATCCCCGGTCAGGAAACTAAGATCCCACCAGGGCAACTAAGCCCACGTGCCACAACTGAGATCTGATGCAGCCAAATAAATAAATATTTTTTAAAAAGAGGAATTGTGTGGATTTTAGATCTGACCAATTTTAGAGATTATTTTGTTATTAGAGAAAGTAACTGATAATCTTTCTACCAGGATTATAGGATGCTTTTATTGTTCTCTTCCAAGGTGTTTTTTTTTTTTTGGCCTCTTGAAAATTGTATGTCATTATCATTAGTCATCTGATTATTACTTCGTATTTCCCTAACGTCTTTTAAAAAGTCTCATAGCCATAATAGATTACCTACTAATTTTAATCCCTGTGCTTTTCAACAATTCCCTGACTCCGCTTACAAATGATTTCCATCTGCTGAGCAGAGAATGCACTCAAGATTGGGGTTATATTGATCCATGTTTCATCTTTCACAGTCTGGTAACACAATTTACATATTTTACACTTTTCAGCAAAACATTACTTTTCCAGGACTTCGGCTAAGCAATCATCTCTCTTCTTGTTTCTGAACAGAGAGGACAAGAAGTAACTTTAAGCAGGCAAGGTGGCAACTTCCTAGCCGTTGTCATTGACTTTTCACTGTTTACAATACAGTGTGTTTCAGTATTTCAGAGGAAGGCATTCTTTAATACTTGGGCTCACTAATAGTAACAGTTACTCCCAAGTTGTATTTATCTATAAATATAAAACAAGGTTGATATGGAGGATAAGGGTAAATAATCCAGTTAGGTAATCCAGGTTATTTTCCTTGTTATGCAGTAGGTTTCAAGTTATCATTTGCTAATTTACTCCATAGATGAATGATTCTGTTTGGGTCAAGCCAGTCAGAATTTGGCAATTGAGAAGACTGAAGGAAGTACTAAGGACTGGAAGATTGAGTTAGTGAAAGTCGATTTGTTTTCTCATCTTTGTAGCCAGAATGACTTTGACCTCTTTGTGGAACTTGATCTATTTTTCTCAAAGCTTCTAGACTCTAAAGGGAAAGGAACCAAAGGACTCCTAAGCCTTGGGGACTACTTAACTTTAATTATTCTCCTGTTGAAAAGTAGCTGAACTGGAAGTGCTCTTTCCCCATAGCCCAGGCTCTTGGGATAGTCTTTAAAGCAGGTAAATTACTTCTAACTTTACTCTCATTTGGCTGCATATAATTAGGTAGATACAGGATTTTCCTTGGGCCCGAAGGGAGAGCCTGCCTCAAATTTTTAGAGAAGTCCACCCATATAATACAGAATATTAAAATAAGATTTGGATTTCTGTATCACAATTATGGAAATATTTGAGGACCAGTTTTTGCTTCTAGTTTAGGAAATCCCTCATATTGGAGATTTAGTGATCCAACATAGACAGCTGATCACAGTTTATCATGATAAAATTGCTTAAAAGGCAATCTCTTTCTTGCCTATTATCTTTGCCCTTAGGGCAACAGACTAAATCTGAGCAATAAATATAATTGAAATAAGTCTTGAGGAATGTACTGGTAATCCCTAGACTTTTCCTATGTGGAATGCCCACATTTTTTTGTGCCTGATCATCTAGATTGAGGATTCTCAAAATGTGGTTTCTGGACCATCAGCCTCACATGGGTATTTATTAGAAGTAAAAACTTGGGGGCCTCAGAATACTGAGGTTGGAAACTCCAGAGATGGGACCTAGGAATCTGTTTTAATAAGCCTTCTAGATGATTCTGGAGAAGGCAATGACACCCCACTCCAGTACTCTTGCCTGGAAAATCCTATGGACGGAGGAGCCTGCAATCCATGGGGTCTCGAAGAGTTGGATACGACTGAGCGACTTCACTTTCCCTTTTCACTTTCATGCATTGAAGAAGGAAATGGCAACCCACTCCAGTGTTCTTGCCTGGAGAATCCCAGGGACGGGAGAGCCTGGTGGGCTGCCGTCTATGGGGTCACACAGAGTCGAACACGACTGAAGCGACTTAGCAGTTAGGTGATTCTGATATATATTAAAAGTTTGAGAACCATTGATCCTAGATCATCTGGGATAAACCAAGGTTTTTTTTTGCTTTGCTAGTGCATTGCTTTCAATCTATATACCTTATTACTCATGTTGGTATTACTGTCTAGGTGTACTCCAAGAATAGACAGCCTGTTATTAGTAATACACTGATTGTTGGTGAATTTCAGAGTTCTTCTCTACTTCCTTGTCTTTCCTTCTTGGTGAGTACCTGGAACAAAGTAGCTGCTTGTTAAATATTTGTTAAATGAATAATTGCCTCCCTTCCCTTCCCCAAAACAAAACCACATTCTTATAAAATTTCTTTTGGATTCGTCCTTTGCAGGAGCATTAAGTCTGAAAGTGAGGTTCCCAGTTAAGAGCATTTCTTTCATCTAATAGTGATCAGTTAAGAGATTGCTAACACTAAAAAGAAGAAAGAAAAGAATGGTTCTTATGTAGCTGATTGGATGCTTTCCTCAGGATTATCTATCAGAAGATCTCAAATTTAGCTTAAATCAGAAGCACCTGGAGAACTTGTTGAGTCACGGATTGCTGGGCCCAGCTCCAAGAGTTTGTGATTAATAGGTCTAGGATCCAGACAGAAGGTTTTCATTGCCTGTAAATTTCCAGGTGATACTGACGCTGCTGGTCTTGGGACTGTAATTTGAGAACTGCTGCCTTTGGTTCTCCAAGACTAGAAATATAGGTCATTTCATGCATGTGAATATTAGTTCCTGGTGTTTGCATAGCCAGTGATCTGTAATTGGAAAGTACACGTACTTGGCTAACAAACTTACTAAATAGTGTTTTTTCCCCAAAGGTGTTGTCAAGATCTTTTTTCTCAACACAAGACTTTCTTTTTTCCAGACTTCCTTAAAAACTGTTTTAAAACTCACCTGCTTAGATAATTGCACTTAAGTGACTGAAATAGATTCTTTACCCAAATCTTGCCACACTGATCATTTCTCTACTTTTCATCTCAAGCTTGGTTGAGAGTTTAGCTAAGCTACTCCATGGTATTTCTTGTTGGCATCCATTTGGTTTGGCCCAGCAGCCTGCAGTGACCTTAAACTCGCCCCCTCAAGCAAATGCGTACCCTGCACAGTGACACTCAAGAGTCACAGGAACATGCGGGTTTCTGACAGGACTGCTAGTCAGCTGTGCCCTCTGCCTCCCACTGCCTTGCCCTCCTGTGCCCATGTGGCTTACCAAAACCCTGGTCATCTGGCTTATCAGTATAGGCTTAACCCAGGAAGCGCTTCAGTTCAGTTCACTCAGTCGTGTCCGACTCCTTGCAANGGGTTTCTGACAGGACTGCTAGTCAGCTGTGCCCTCTGCCTCCCACTGCCTTGCCCTCCTGTGCCCATGTGGCTTACCAAAACCCTGGTCATCTGGCTTATCAGTATAGGCTTAACCCAGGAAGCGCTTCAGTTCAGTTCACTCAGTCGTGTCCGACTCCTTGCAACCCCATGAACTGCAGCACACCAGGCCTCCCTGTCTATCACCAACTCCCAGAGTTCACCCAAACCCGTGTCCATTGAGTCGGTGATGCCATCCAACCATCTCATCCTCTGTCGTCCCCTTATCGCCCCGTCCTCAGTCTTACCCAGCATCAGGGTCTTTTCAAGTGAGAGCTCTCCGCGCTTCACACAGACATTAAGAAAGGCATGTGCCTCAGGTCTTGTCTGCTCTCTGCCTTGACCTCCCCTTGTGGTTCCTTAAGGCTTGTCAAGGACTTCCTCTAGGACTTGTGAAGAATGAACTTTATTTCATTTCCTCTTGTGATCTGTTGTTGAACCTTGGCTTACCACCCAGCTCCCTGTGCTCCACTTAATGTGTTAATTTGACAGATTTGTAACACACTTATTAATTTTCCAGTGTAATTTTGTACCCAAACATGTGTTGTTTGTTTATCTTCTGGAGTTGATCTTTGTTTCTCTGTTTTCTGTTCTCTAATACAACTTCCCAAGGAATGGGAAAGTTGACATTTCTTTCATTTGGGTTTTTTTCCCACAGCTAAACACAATTTTCTAGTATTTCTTAGCATCTGAAACAGATTAAAATGAGGTGAAACTGAGCCTTTTTCCCCCAACTCTTTTGTAAGACATTTTTTTCTTGCTAAATTGTTCTAAAGAAAAAATCTCAAAAGAGCTCAATGAATACAGAATTCTTAAGTTTATTGTTATTGGTTGTTTTTTGTTTGCTTCTGTGTTTCTTTGTAGGATCTCAGTTCCCCAACCAGGAGTTGAACTCAGGTCCTCAGCAGTGAGAGCTGAGTCCTAACCTTGGACCTCCAGGGAATCTCAAGAATTAAGTTTAATAGAGACTTTAGTTAGATGTTTTAGCCATACCCATTCAAATCAAATGCATACATCCTCTGCAGATTCAAGTCAGAGTTTCTATACTAGATAGCTTCTAGTAGAGAAAAAAAAGTCTTGAAGACACTTCTGTTAGTAGTTTTTCTCTTAATGGACTATCTCCCATGAATTTGTGGAAAGGCTTACCACATCCCTACCATCTTTGTAAAAACCTGTGGTTGATGTTGCTCTGTAATTTCACTCTGTAAATTCACTCTGTAATTTCACATACCAGTATTTTCTTGTTCCAGGGGTTTATTTGCCATTCTTTTACTCTTCCAGAAAGCATGGGACAACTCTGTGCAAAATCATTATGTTAACATCCTTCCTTGAACAACTTTCATGATCAAATTAAAAGAAAATTGGAAATGTTTATGTACTTTTTAGACATGCCAGTCATATTAATTTACAAGTTTGCTTCAGCTTCTTACTGTTGTACTGGCTTAACAATTATATTTTAACTTACTGTAATTATAGTAGGTAAATATATGCTACTAATCATTAACTTCCAAATGTACATATCCATATAAATATTATTAAATATTTCATACCATTTTCTATATTCTTATGTGACTGCCAGCTCACACTATAGGATGAACCGTCTCTATCAGATTGCTCAGAATTTCTATTACCTAGATTATTCAGCATTTCATTTTATGCACCAGACTCTCATCATATTGCCTTGATACTTCATGACTACTCAAGGGCTTCCTGGATAGCTGAAATGGTAAAAATCTGCCTGCAGTGTGGGAGACTGGGTTTGATCCCTGGGTCAGGAAGATCCCCTGGAGTGGGGAATGGCAACCCACTCCACTGTTCTTGCCTGGAGAATTCCATGGACAGAGGACCCTGGCGAGTTATAGTCTATGGGGTCACAAAGAGTTGGACATGACTGAGCGACTAACACTTTAACTTTCCTGATTACACTTACCCTTGATTATTTGTATTCTCTCCTTTTATTTGGGCTTCCCTTGTGGTTCAGTTGGTAAAGAATCCGCCTGAACTGCAGGAGACCTGGGTTTGATCCCTGGGTTGGGAAGATCCCCTGGAGAAGGGAACGGCTACCCACTCCAATATTCTGGCCTGGAGAATTCCATGGACTGTACAGGCCATGGGGTCACAAAGAGTCGAACACAACTGAGCAACTTTTGCTTTCACCTTTTATTTATTTGAGTCTCTTGGGCAATGACACTTAATTAAAGCAATTGGGTGAAACATAGGTAATAAATTCAGTAAAGGGTAAAATTTTCTGTTTATACACTGAGTTTTAAAATGTGTAGTAATAGGGATTTCCCTGGTGGTCCAGTGGTTAGGACTTGGCATTTCCACAGCTATGGACCTGGGTTTGATCCCTAGTTGGGAAACTAAGATCCCACAGACTGCATGTTGCAGCCAAAAAATAAATAAATAAAGTGTGTGGTCATGATTTTTTCATAAAGGGATCTATGATGTCTGTTTTAAGTACATTTTTATATTCTTGAATGTTTAATTTGGTGAAAGAAAAAAATGTAGATTTTAAAGTTAGTCAAAAATTTTGCTGGATGTTTTCACTATGAAAAGATACCATATCTTAGAGAGGGCTTCCCTGGTGTCTCAGTTGGTAAAGAATCTGGCTGCAGTGTGGGAGATGCAGGTTCAATCTCTGGATCAGGAACATCCCCTGGAGAAGAGAATGGCAACCCATTAAAGAATATGTAGCATGGACGTATAGCTGCTACCATTTAATCAGTACTATTATCCTGAAACCTAAGCATAAGTTGGTATTTCATAGTAAGGGCATAAATAGTATTATCTTGNGAGAATGGCAACCCATTAAAGAATATGGGTAGCATGGACGTATAGCTGCTACCATTTAATCAGTACTATTATCTTGAAATCTAAGCATAAGTTGGTATTTCATAGTAAGGGCTTAAATAGTATTATCTTGAAATTAGGGTTTAAATGGCTCTAGAAAGAAATTTAAGAACTGGTTGAGATAATGTAGTAGATTAGAATCCAGACATCAGGCCTGGACTTGAAAACCAACTTCACAGTTGGGTAACCTTAGGCAAGTATTTTAACTTTCCGAGTCTCTGTTTTCTCAGCAGGAAAATGGGAATAATACTACAGCCAGTGGAAACTGCGTGAGACACTGTATATAAAATACCTACGCAGAGCACGGCCTGTATCACAGCTGTTTACAGTGACGGTTAACTACAATTGTGACATAAAACTATGTTATTTAGTGTTTTGTGCTGTTTGTAAAAATCCAAGGGCCAACTCATCTGTTGTCGCAGTGTCATTTTCCCTACTAGGTGGCTGGTGGTGAGCTGATTCTGAAAAAGCAGGTGAGAATGTACTGAAGGGGAGCGAGAGACTTAGTGGGGAAAGACGAATGAGGGAGGAGAAGAGATTGCAAGGGTGTAAGAGAGAAGACACTGAGGCATGCAGAACATCAGCCCCTCTTCTCCCCAAACAGGAGTGAAAGGCAAGCAGAAACCAGAAGGGAAAAAGTGAATGAAGAGGACAATGAAGAGGTGAGTCTGGAAGGAGTTTATGACTAGTTCTCTGCCTATTTCTGCCTTTTTTTTTTTTTTTGTAGATACCCCTTTGTCATTTTTCATGTATGAACTGAGTCTCAATCATAACCATATGATGGTAAACTCCATTGAAGAGTAATAAGTATTTCAAATAACGGCTTCACTACTGCTATTACTTATAATACTGTATCTACTTTTTTGAACCCACTTGGGTAAGCTCTTCTACTTTACAATTCATATACATAATTCGCAATAAAAAAAGATACCTGAAGTTGGAATATGTTAAAGTATATATGCATTTATCTTTTGCAGTGAGTATTTATTGGGTACTTATTTTGTAAGGAACTATGGTTGGTGCTGGAGATAGAAAAATGAGTGAATTATAGTCAAGTGAAGACTGGCCCATACAAAAGTGACTTTAATTTAGCAAAGACATTACATTTTTTAATAAGTTGGAAAGTCGGGTCAGTATGCAAATATCACTTAAAAGATTTGTGGTATTCAAGGTTTGGAACTGTCTTTTGAATCAGAACATAAGCAGAATAAGAAATTTAGTTCTTTTGTGTCCAGATTTTTTCTATTTTTGCATATTTTTAATCAAAAATGATNCCCCTTTGTCATTTTTCATGTATGAACTGAGTCTCAATCATAACCATATGATGGTAAATTCCATTGAAGAGTAATAAGTATTTCAAATAACGGCTTCACTACTGCTATTACTTATAAAACTGTATCTACTTTTTTGAACCCACTTGGGTAAGCTCTTCTACTTTACAATTCATATACATAATTGGCAATAAAAAAAGATACCTGAAGTTGGAATATGTTAAAGTATATACGCATTTATCTTTTGCAGTGAGTATTTATTGGGTACTTATTTTGTAAGGAACTATGGTTGGTGCTGGAGATAGAAAAATGGGTGAATTATAGTCGAGTGAAGACCGGCCCATACAAAAGTGACTTTAATTTAGCAAAGACATTACATTTTTTAATAAGTTGGAAAGTCAGGTCAATATGCAAATATCACTTAGAAGATTTGTGGTATTCAAGGTTTGGAACTGTCTTTTAAATCAGAACCTAAGCAGAATAAGAAATTTAGTTCTTTTGTGTCCAGATTTTTTCTATTTTTGCATATTTTTAATCAAAAATGGTATTGCCACATTTCATCACCCACATATTAATCAGATGGGTTTTAAGTGATATTTAGTTGATTCTAAAAACAAAACGTCTCAGATGATGGAAATTGAACCAACTGTTGACATTTAAAAACTAAAAAAGTGCCATAGTCATAGACAGAAGTACTCGAGGCAAATAGATCTTCTAAGTCACTTGAAAGTTAGAGGAGGGATCAGGGACGTTTAACTTACGAAGCTATCAAACTTTTACAGCTTTGGCTTGCATACAGTGTACAATTTCTTGCATATATATGGAACTACAGAGAAGATGAAATTAAGTGGTAGAGAGAAAGGCACAGTTTATAATATGTACAGCCTTAACCCTTCCTGAAGCACAGATGAGAACAGTAAATGTTAGGGACAGATATGTATAGTGAGTGGCAGGATTGGGACAAGAAATCCTTGTCTGCTGATCTCGTTTCATGCTCGGTTGCTCAGCTGTGTCTGACTCCCTGCAGCCCATGAACTGTAGCCCGCCAGGCTCCTCTGTTCGTGGGATTTTCCAGGCAGGAATACTGGGCTGGTTAGCCATTCCCTTCTCCAGGGGATCTTCCCAACCCAGGGGTCAAACCCGCGTCTCCTGCATTTCCTGCATTGGCAGGCGAATTGTTTACTACTGAGCCATCAGGGAAGCCCTCGATCTCTTGTACATTATATCGTAAATACTGATGAAAAAAGATTCTTTTTCAAACCAGTTTCATAATATTTAGAAGGAAAGTGAGCAGTTGGATTAAATCACGAGAGTGTGAGCTGTCTAGCCAGGTTACCCTCAGCTTTCTGCAACTGGGGCTGGCATTTAGATTTTTTCCTCATATTTTTAACTGGTTACAGAGATCAATTCTGGACTTTTTTTGCATTGGGGAAAAATTGCTTTTTCAATCCTAGTAAAGTCTTCAAAACAAATCTGAGAGCTTCTCTCAGATTTTTACCTGTTAACATTCTATAGTATGTTTATTAAGGTCACTCCAAGGAAATAAGATTTTATTCTCTAAATAGTTCAAGATGGTAATGTTTTACTGTACATTTCTAGGAGTTTAAAGATATAGTGTGTTCTAATGTCTGATACTTTATTTTGATAACAGCATGCTTCCTGGGGAAGTGGCTGGTATGGGCACTGATTTCAGAAGTACACAGTTCTGTTTGTCTAAATCTTTTAAACCTAGTCAAACAAGTAGAGCTGGGTCAAACAAGCAGAGCTATTCTCTTGGGAGTTTCTGGCTTTTTTTTTTTTTTAATCATCCTTGTTATTTTCTCCAGTGAGTCCAGGTAGCTACTAGAATTACAATGTAGTTGTTTGAAGCTTGTCTTGATTTAGAATAATGCCCTCTGGGGAAGTAGGACTCAACAGATGGCCCATGTTCTCCAAAAGGATTTGATGATCTCCACATGGTGCCCTTTCTGAAAGATTGAGATTTGGCAGTGACAATGTAAATATGATGAGTGGAAAGAAATGAGAAGATAGCCCTAATGGCCATTTTTAAGAAAATTAAAAGCAAAATAAAACTATTTTTGAACTTCTTTTGCTGTTTTATTTCCAATTTGGGGTTAACTTTATATGAAGAGGATAGGGATGTTATAGAAAACATTTTTGATTCCATAACTTCCATCTTCCCAGGTAGTGCTAGTGGTATAGAACCTGCTTGCCGATGCAGGAGAATTTAGAGACACAGGTTCAGTCCCTGGGTTAGGAAGATCCCCTGGAGAAGGCACGGCAACCCACTCCTATTCTTCCCTGGGGAATCCCATGGACAGAGGAGCCTGGTGGGCTACGGTCCACAGGGTCACAGAGTTGGATATGATTGAGCAACTTAGCACACCTTCTGTGTATAAGGCGTGGGGCAGTTTAACAAAACACAACGACTTTATGATGAACATTCTGCATTAAGGCATTCCAGATGTCCTGCTCTCCTCCCAAGCTCTAAGTCACCCATTGCTAAACCTCAGGTTGAAGAAGAACTCAAGAGAGAATTAAGAATAGAACTTTCTAAGTTACTACAGTGAAATCGAGCTTTCTTTAAATACATGTGTTCACAAGATGTTGACATTAAACCTTTTGTTTGGCCAGAATATAGTTATTTTTAATGTCCAGAGTTTATAATTCAAGGGCCAGGGGCCAGAGCTTTCTCCTAGATCCAAGCTTATAAATTTGCAATAGGCTTTAGAAGCCTATTGCAGTAGGGATATTTCTTGTCTAGTTTGGTTTCTGGGAAGACTTCATTCACATCCTCAGTGGTTGTCTGATCAAATGAAATTAGTGTTCTTCATCTTCTCCAGCTCTTTCTCATGTTCCTCGATCCTGGTCTCTGAGAGACAAAAACTCAGCACAGTTTTTCACATCTTCTTTTTCTTGAGCGTCCACCTGGGCAGTATATTTATTTTCTGGTTCAGAACCTTCAGGGCTTTAAGCTTCTCAAAGTCGTCTACCAAGCCAGCCTTGGCCATGTTGGCCTTAGAGTAAGCCTAGTCAGTGCCAGGTGGCTTCTCAGGCACAGGAGTCTGCCTGGAGGTGAGAGTCCCACCCTAGGACTTCAGGGAGTTAGTCATGGCCTTCTGCTTTCAGGATATGATCGCCTCCAAAACTACCCAGTCAGTGGTTTCTAGAGCAAGTTTCTGCCTAGCCACCTTGAGATCTTTGTGACAGACAGACCCTAGGCAAGGAGCCCAAGTCTTTTCACTGCCGCTTCTGTTGCCAGGAGGATCTGGGGCTGGGCTCCGACCAGGCGCGCCCTGCTTTCAGGCGCACTCCCGGCCTTCATACCTCTCTTTGCTCCTGGGCTTGTCCCTGATTGTGGCGACATTCTTCTCACTGGTGGGCTCCTGCGGCCAAGGACATTAAAAAATTTTGAACAACCCCTAGAAATAACTACTGAAACATGTGACATGTAATAATGGTTTCATGGATGTTGAATTTTGAATTAATTAAGAAATGATCTGATTTTCGGCCAGATGCTCGTGCCCAGGTAGCGCTAGTGGTAAAGAACCTGTCTGCAAATGCAGGAGACGCAAGAGACGTGGGTTCTATTCCTGGGTTGGGAAGATGCCCTGGAAGAGGGCATGGCAATCCACTCCAGTCTTCTTGCCTGGAGACCTATGGACAGAAGAGCCTGGGAGCTACAGTCTGTAGGGTTGCAAAGAGTTGGGCATGACCGAAGCAACTTAGCACGTACAATCCTGCCCATATTAATGGACAAATAAAGGTCCATAACCTTCTTTAGGTGAAAGAAGAGAATTATTTAACAGATGGTTTTTAATGATAGCAACTTAGAGGCATTCTCTGCCCTTCAACAAAATTCGGTTTCAAGCTTCCCAGCCCATGAAACCAGTGTATTGTTTGACTTTCTCTCCAATCCCCTCTCCCCAATTCAAGAGACATTTATTGAAAATCTGTTTGTATAAAATTAGGTGTTAACCTTATATATTATATATTTAATACATCTGTATGTTAACATTGTATATTTCTTTCATCTGAGACTTCACCTTCCCATCATATAGACCATATTCCTTTGCTCTCTAATGATCAGTGCAACCTGATGTATTGGAAATCTTATAAAAATCCTCCAGTATTCTTATTTTCCCTCTTAGTTTTCTATTTGTTCATTGTGACGTCACAAGGAATGTATCCTTCTGGTTTTCTGTCGTCGTCCTCTTCCTTTCCATGGGCCTGGATCCTTTTGCGCTTGGCCTCCTCGGTGTAATGCTTCATTCCCACTTGGAAACTCATTACCAGAACTGATACTGTTCTGGAATTGCACACAGTCTCTTAACCTTTTTAACCACAGTTTTTTTCCCCATACCTCCCATTTCATCTGTGCCCTAGTCCCCTTAGCTCCACTATCATCCACTATCCACTTTCACCATTGTATTTTTAATCTTTTGGCATACTTTTTATCATTATTGAAGCTGGATTTGTTCATGGTCGCTCATTTTATTAATAATTTTTCTAACATTGTAGATTTCCTTTCCCCTGAAATGCCTAGTAGTGCTCGAGTGTCATAATTAATTCTACCACAACAACTTGAATTTTTTATATTATGTTCTCAGGGATCTAGTCTTGTTTTTAAAAAATAACCATTTGTGTTGGCAGTATTTAATAAATAAACCATCTCTTTCTTAACAATTTGACAAGATACCTTTATGTATTAAATTTTCATGTGTGCTGAGTCACTTAAGTCATGTCTGACTCTTTGCGACCCTATGGACTGTTGCCCGCCAGGCTGCTTGTCCATGGCAAGAATGCTGGAGTGGGTTGCCATTTCCTCCTGCAGCGAGTCTTCCCAGTCCAGGGATTTAACCTGTGTCTCTTACATCTCCTTGTATTGGCAGGTGTGTTTTTTACCACTAGCACCACCTGAAAAGTCCTAAATTTTCGTACATACTTAGATTTATTTCTGGATTCTCTTCTGATTCTGCTGTATATGTATGTCCCGAGCCAATACTTTATTTTTTGTTTATAGTAACCTTATAATAAATTTTAATAACAGTTAAGGATATTGGCTATTCTCAGGCACTTATTCTTCTGCATGAGTTTTCTAATCATTTTTTTCTAACTGGAAAAATTTTTTTTACAGGGATACATAGAAGAATTGTAGTAAATTCGTGTCTTCAGCCTTAGCAGAAATATTTTTAAGATTTTTTTCTTTTTTTGGCTTTTACAAAGAAACAATTTTTGTCTTTTGTTCGTTTTCTCTATTATAAGTTTGCTTGCTTTCTTTTATTTTAAATGAGACTTAATGGAGAATGAGTTAAAAGTTAAGAACTCTGTAAGAGAACACACTACTCGGGAGACTGGGAGAGAGGGGAATTAACACAGCACAATGGCAGCAGTCCTTGAAAAAGTAGATTTCACACTGTTTACAAACCAGTGAGTGAGACTCTTCCCCAAACCAGTTATTCCTCTATCCTGACAGCCGAGAAATTAAAGCATGCATTTGTAACTTAAGTCTGAAGTTAAATAAGTATGTTTATCCTATGTAATGTAGGGCTATAGAACATTCTTAACTCTATCCCTCTGAACTTAATATGTTAGAAAATAAAATATAAAAGTAGACCGTGAAAAGGAAATTTCCAATAACCTAAGATATAATTAGTGTTTAACTTTTGTTACATGATCTGCCAGTTTTTTTTTTCCCCTTGCTGAATTTACGCTGTGACCCATGGTATTTCCATCTCATAGATACAAACCAGTCCTGCTTAAAGTGTCCCAGACTGTCTCCTCATGCATTCTTTTTAGTGAAGAACTGTGTGACAACCCAGACCTTGAGTTTAAAGTCACACATTTACATTGAAAAGCTGTTACTGTGTGTAGTTCTTATAGTGGGCAGTTAGGAATATGGCAAGAAGAGTTCCTTTCCAGGTAAACTGTAGTGAGAAAAGATTTTTTTAAACTTTATTCAGGCTTCTTTGTCTAATCCCTGTTTCTTTAAGATTTTGTTACTTAAATAAATTCACTTACCGGTGAACACTTTTCTTTTACATCCTAGCTTATAGTTGCTATTCTTTTAGCCTTAATTTTCTTTCATATAAAAAATATTACTACTTTCTATTTAGCATTACGTGAACTAGACAATTCCAAAAGACAAACATTGCTTATAAAAAATGTCAAATGTATTCCAAAAACTAAATGATACATATAGCCAAATAGCAAAAGGACATAAACATTTATATGACAATAACGATCACCACCACAACAAAAACAAACTTTCCCCCATAATCTCAGGATGTTGCCTGGATCTGTGAGAACTCCTTGACATATGATACCAAAATTCATGTTTTTCCATCAAAGCGAATACTCTTTTTCTTTCTCAAAGATGTTATACTGTTCTTCCTAGATACTCTGATTCTTATCAAAGTTGTCACCATATTTAATGGCATAACCTTATATATTATTTTTTAATTAAAGTATAATTTATAGTATTGTATACAGCAATAGTACATAGGTCTATAGCATAGTGGTTGAGTATTTTTGCAGATTATATTCCATAATATGTTATTACAAGTTAATGGGTATCATTTCCTGTCCTATACATTATATCCTTGTTGCTTACCTATATATGTCAGTTCAGTTCAGTTGCTCAGTTGTGTTCAACTCTTTGCAGCCCCATGGACTGCAGCATCCCTGGCCTCCCTGTCCATTGCCAACTCCCAGAGTTTACACAAACTCATGTCCATTGAGTTGGTGATGCCATCTAACAATCTCATCCTCTGTCATTCACTTCTCCTCTTGGCTTCCGTCTTTCCCAGCATCAGGGTCTTTTCCAGTGGGTCAGTTCTTCGCATCAGGTGGCCAAAGGATTGGAGTTTCAGCTTCAGCATCAGTCCTTCCAATGAATATTCAGGTCTGATTTCCTTTAGGATGGACTGGTTGGATCTTCTTGCAGTCCAGGGGACTCTCAAGAGTCTTCTCCAACACCACAGTTCAAAAGCATCAATTTTTCGGAGCTCAGCTTTCTTTATGGTCCAACTGTCATGTCCATACATGACCACTGGGAAAACCGTAGCTTTGACTCGATGGACCTTTGTCATCTAAGTAGTGTCTCTGCTTTTGAATATGCTATGTAGGTTGGTCATAACTTTTCTTCCAAGGAGCAAACGTCTTTAATTTTCAAGGCTGCAGTCACCGTCTGCAGTGATTTTGGAGCCCAAGAAAACAGTCTGTTACTGTTTCCACAGTTTCCCCATCTATTTGCCATCAAATGATGGGACTGGATGCCATGATCTTCGTTTCTGAATGTTGAGCTTTAAACCAACTTTTTCACTCTCTTTCACTTTCATCCAGAGGCTCTTTGGTTCTTCACTTCTGCCATAAGGGCAGTGTCATCTGCATATCTGAGATTACTGATATTTCTCCCAGCAGTCTTGATTCCAGCTTGTGCTTCTTCCAGCCCAGCNTTTCATCCAGAGGCTCTTTAGTTCTTCACTTCTACCATAAGGGCAGTGTCATCTGCATATCTGAGATTACTGATATTTCTCCCAGCAGTCTTGAGTCCAGCTTGTGCTTCTTCCAGCCCAGCATTTCTCATGATGTACTCTGCATATAAGTTAAATAAGCAGGGTGACAATATATAGCCTTGATGTCTCCTTTCCCTATTTGCAACCAGTCTGTTCTTCCATGTCCAGTTCTAACTATTGCTTCTTGACCTGCATACAGATTTCTCAAGAGGCAGGTCAGTTGGTCTGGTATTCTCATCTCTTTAAGAATTCCCCACAGTTTGTTGTACTCCATGTGGTCTTTGTGGTTTGGCATAGTCAGTAAAGCAGAAGTAGATATTTTTTCTGGAACTCTCTTGCTTTTTTGATGATCCAGCAGATGTTGGCAATTTGATCTCTGGTTCCTCTGCCTTTTCTAAATCCAGCTTGAACATCTGGAAGTTCACGGTTCAGGTACTGTTGAAGTCTGGCTTGGAGAATTTTGAGCATTACTTTACTAGCATGTGAGATGAG
>SJYW01025030.1:164714-177145 GCA_006410735.1 Raphicerus campestris
CTCCAAAATCACTGCAGATGGTGACTGCAGCCATGAAATTAAAAGATACTTACTCCTTGGAAGAAAAGTTTTGACCATCCTAGATAGTATATTCAAAAGCAGAGACGTCACTTTGCCGACTAAGGTCCGTCTAGTCAAGGCTATGGTTTTTCCTGTGGTCATGTATGGATGTGAGAGTTGGACTGTGAGGAAGGCTGAGTGCTGAAGAATTGATGCTTTTGAACTGTGGTGTTGGAGAAGACTCTTGAGAGTCCCTTGGACTGCAAGGAGATCCAACCAGTCCATTCTGAAGGAGATCAGCCCTGGGATTTCTTTGGAAGGAATGATGCTGAAGCTGAAACTCCAGTACTTTGCCCACCTCATGTGAAGAGTCGACTCATTGGAAAAGACTCTGATGCTGGGAAGGATTGGGGGCAGGAGGAGAAGGGAACGACAGAGGTTGAGATGGCTGGATGGCATCACAGACTCAATGAACGTGAGTCTGAGTGAACTCCAAGAGATGGTGATGGACAGGGAAGCCTGGCGTGCTGTGATTCATGGGGTCGCAAAGAGTCGGACACGACTGAGCGACTGAACTGAACTGAACATAATACCATATACTGTCTACTGATTTGAAATAGCAACATTAACATCTTCAAAGTCGTAGGATTTTTTGGACTTTTTCCTGACCACAGTGTCCATTGTTTATTTTTGAGTCAGTGGCACAGTTTGAAGTTGTCTATTAATCATCATCCCCTTTCTTATTAATATAACCTGGACTTAATTGCATAGTTGTTTACCAAGCTAATTATAATTACTGTTAACTAAATTTTAATATTCAGTAGTGCCATTTTTTTTGGAGAAGGCAATGGCACCCCACTCCTGTACTTTTGCCTGGAAAATCCCATGGACAGAGGAGCCTCGTAGGCTGCAGTCCATGGGGTCGCGAAGAGTCGGATCCAACTGAGCGACTTCACTTTCACTTTTCACTTTCGTGCATTGGAGAAGGAAATGGCAACCCACTCCAGTGTTCTTGCCTGGAGAATCCCAGGGATGGCGGAGCCTGGTGGGCTGCTGTCTGTGGGGTCACACAGAGTCGGACACGACTGAAGCGACTTAGTAGCAGCAGCAGTGCCATTATTCCTCCTCCAATCATTTCTTGAAATTTCCTTGATCATTCTGTTTTTTCTTCCATATAGCTGTTAGCATTATTTTTGTCACCTTCAAGGTTGAATCCACTTTAAGACTGAATCAACTTTAAAGGCTTAATATGAGAAGATTTTTGCCTATTCAATATAATAAGTATTCCTTCTCAAAAATAAAGTGTGAGGATATTCTCCTTTTAAGCAAAAATTTTATAACTCTCAAGTCTTTTTTTTTTTTTTTAAAGTCGTCATATCAGCCCAGGCCATTTTAAAGTTTATTCTTAGATATATTTTTTTGTATCTGTAGGGAGGGAATGAAGGGAGTCTTCACTAAGAGTGAAGGAAGTCTTCTGGTTTTTTGGAGGATATACATTTATAAAGATAAGATTTAAAAGATAATAAAGGTAGAAACTAATAAATCTCCCTCCTCCCCATTCCTAAATTTTCTAGTGTTCCGCTCTCCACAGGCAGATGTTTCTCTTGGATAACTCATGCACATTTAACAAGCACTCTTATAGTTCTGTTTTTATTATGGAAAAATACAAACATATGTGAAAATATTAGAAGTAACAGGTGCCTAACAAGGCTTCTGGATAGTTAATATGCAGGCATCAGTTTCACTGAACGTCAGCTTGCCTAGTTGTTGAGTGCATTCAGTCTGATGCCAGACTACCTGACTTTGAATTCCAGATTCAACACTTTCTAGGTTTGTGTCCTGGAGAACATAATTTAACTTCCCTAGACTTCTTTTTCTAATAAAAAAGCATATCTCATAGGGATATAATGAAGATTAAATGGATCAATCTGTATCTAAAGCACTAGTAAGTGCTTATATTATTATTGTCAACACCGTTTAAAACATTAGCAGTGAATAAAATGTAAATTTGAAAAATCCATAGTATACCATGTAGTTGGAATAAATTCTTTAAAACACGATTGCTGTGGCTAGGACTTCCAAAACTGTGTTGAATAAAAATGGGAAGAGTGGACATTCTTATCTCGTTCCTGATCGTAGAGGGAGTGCTTTCAGCTTTTCACTGTTGAGTATGATGTTAGTGGTTCCGTGTTTTAAGTCTTTAGCTGTAGAAGATCTTTTCTTGTAGGTCCCAGTCTTTTATTAGTGGTTATTCTGCAGATAGTTGTTATTTTGGTATGCTTGTGAGAGGAGGTGAGCCCAGGGTCTTTTTACTCTACCATCTTCAGCACTTCTTTCTTAAAGTTGATCAGAAGTGAAAAAGCACCAATATAAAGGAAAATCTACAATTTTGACTGCATTAAAAGTAGATCTTTTTGTTTAAAGAAGTGTAACGGCAAGTTTTAAAAACATGGGAGAAATTATTTGCAACAAGTATACTTGGTCAAGAGTTGGTCTCTCTTTTCTTACAGATACATTCAATAGAATAAACAGCTTTACAGAAAAGTGAGAAAATACTTAAACAGGCATTTCACAAAGGTTTTCACCAATGACCAATAAATATACCCAGGAGAAGACTGATCTCATCAAAAACCAGAGTAGCACAAACTAACCACAATGAGATATGTGCGTCATATTGACAAGAATTAAAGTTGGCCAATATAAATGTCAGTTAGGGTATTGAGCAGCTGGAACGCATATGCTTCTGTTGATAATGTAAAAATCCAGTATGCTAACAGACTGAGAAGTTCAGTTCGGTCCAGTCACTCAGTCCTATCCGACTCTTTGCAACACCATGGACTGCAGCACACCAGGCTTTCCTGTCCATCACCAACTCCCGGAACTTGCTCAAACTCATGTCCGTCAAGTTGGTGATACCATGCAACCATCTCACCCCTAGACTATACAGAAATTAAAGTTTTTCTATGGGAGGAAAATGCTGTCAACAAAACTAAAAGACAAAAATGTAGCAATACTGATGACAGACAAAAGTTAATTTCTGTGTATATAGAGTCCTTACAAATCATTAACTGAAAGACCATTTTAGCTAAAAAACAGGAGAAAGAGATTGGAACAAGTGATTAAGAGAATAAATAGGATGACTCAGTCTCACTAATAATGAAAGAAATGCTAATTAAAACCACTGAGTATTATTTTTATTATTTACAAACATTAGTTTGGCAAAATACTAAAAGAAAATTTACGATAATATTTTAAAATGTATCTTATACAAGTAAAACTTAAAGGAAAATAAAGGCCAGGTAAAGACAGGTGAGTTGCTAAGAGACTAAGAAAACACGCCTGAGCAGCAGCTGTAAAATCAGGATTATGAGGTCACAAAAGGCAGGGCATTATTTCAGATCAGGCTTTTCTTTCAAGAAGAGACTTGGTCACCAGTTTCAAAGGTAGAGGGGCCAAGTAAGCTGTGAATCAGAAACGTACTATTTGAATGAGAGATTGATGTAGAAACCATTGGTGACTGAAGACTGCTGTTTAGGTAGAGTAATGGAGGTAGAAATAGAAGTAAATTGCGGAGGAAGTGGGAGGTGATCTCAGTTCAGTTCAGTCGCTCTCTTTGTGACCCGATGGTGATCTAGAGAGGGGCAAATCTGACCCTGGCGGGTTTTGTCTGTTTTGCTTTTTACTTGATCAGTTGTGAACCTGGTTAAATATGGGGGTAGATACAGAGAAGCAAAGTGAGTGGGAATGAAACTCAGGATACAGTGGAAAAATAATTGAAACAGTGGGAATGTAGGAGAAAAAAACCCTAAAATGGAAGTTATAAAGTCTAGTTATTATCATCCTGATTCTTTGATACTTAGTTGTTTCATTTACAACAGGGGTTGGCAAAGTTTTTCTGTAAAGGGCTAGATGGTAAATATTTTACTCTTTGTGTGCCAAGGGTCTCATATTTACTCAACCCTGCNTCATCAAAAACCAGAGTAGCACAAACTAACCACAATGAGATATGTGCGTCATATTGACAAGAATTAAAGTTGGCCAATATAAATGTCAGTTAGGGTATTGAGCAGCTGGAACGCATATGCTTCTGTTGATAATGTAAAAATCCAGTATGCTAACAGACTGAGAAGTTCAGTTCGGTCCAGTCACTCAGTCCTATCCGACTCTTTGCAACACCATGGACTGCAGCACACCAGGCTTTCCTGTCCATCACCAACTCCCGGAACTTGCTCAAACTCATGTCCGTCAAGTTGGTGATACCATGCAACCATCTCACCCCTAGACTATACAGAAATTAAAGTTTTTCTATGGGAGGAAAATGCTGTCAACAAAACTAAAAGACAAAAATGTAGCAATACTGATGACAGACAAAAGTTAATTTCTGTGTATATAGAGTCCTTACAAATCATTAACTGAAAGACCATTTTAGCTAAAAAACAGGAGAAAGAGATTGGAACAAGTGATTAAGAGAATAAATAGGATGACTCAGTCTCACTAATAATGAAAGAAACGCTAATTAAAACCACTGAGTATTATTTTTATTATTTACAAACATTAGTTTGGCAAAATACTAAAAGAAAATTTACGATAATATTTTAAAATGTATCTTATACAAGTAAAACTTAAAGGAAAATAAAGGCCAGGTAAAGACAGGTGAGTTGCTAAGAGACTAAGAAAACACGCCTGAGCAGCAGCTGTAAAATCAGGATTATGAGGTCACAAAAGGCAGGGCATTATTTCAGATCAGGCTTTTCTTTCAAGAAGAGACTTGGTCACCAGTTTCAAAGGTAGAGGGGCCAAGTAAGCTGTGAATCAGAAACGTACTATTTGAATGAGAGATTGATGTAGAAACCATTGGTGACTGAAGACTGCTGTTTAGGTAGAGTAATGGAGGTAGAAATAGAAGTAAATTGCGGAGGAAGTGGGAGGTGATCTCAGTTCAGTTCAGTCGCTCTCTTTGTGACCCGATGGTGATCTAGAGAGGAGCAAATCTGACCCTGGCGGGTTTTGTCTGTTTTGCTTTTTACTTGATCAGTTGTGAACCTGGTTAAATATGGGGGTAGATACAGAGAAGCAAAGTGAGTGGGAATGAAACTCAGGATACAGTGGAAAAATAATTGAAACAGTGGGAATGTAGGAGAAAAAACCCCTAAAATGGAAGTTATAAAGTCTAGTTATTATCATCCTGATTCTTTGATACTTAGTTGTTTCATTTACAACAGGGGTTGGCAAAGTTTTTCTGTAAAGGGCTAGATGGTAAATATTTTACTCTTTGTGTGCCAAGGGTCTCATATTTACTCAACCCTGCTGTTCTAGTGGGAGAAGGCAACGGCAACCCGCTCCAGTACTCTTGCCTGGACAATCCCATGGACAGAGGAGCCTGGTAGGCTGCGGTCCATGGGATTGCTAAGAGTCAGACACGACTGAGCGTCTTCACTTTCACTTTTCACTTTCATGCATTGGACAAGGAAATGGCAACCCGCTCCAGTGTTCTTGCCTGGAGAATCCCAGGGATGGGGGAGCCTGGTGGGCTGCTGTCTATGGGGTCGCACAGAGTTGGACACGACTGAAGCAACTTAGCAGCAGCAGCAGCTGTTCTAGCAGGAAAGCAGCCNAAAAAAAATGAAATTAAGAAGCTGGTTGCAAAGATAAAAAAAGAAGTTGATAAACGTTTAGGAAGGTTACCTGTACTGAGATTGACAAAAAAGACACAGACTGCAACTCTCAGAAATGACATAGTATATCACTGCTGAGCCACAGAATTGAAAGCGTAAGAAGAGAATATTATGAATAGATCTAAGTACATAAACTACAACTTAGATGAAAGGGGCCAGTTTGTTAAAAAGTGCAAATTACCAAAACTCACACAGTACTAAATAGATCATTTAATAGCCTTGTAACTACAGGCATTCCTCATTTTGTTGCTCTTCACAGACACTGTGTTTTTTACAAATTGAAGGTTGGTGGCAACACTGTATCAGGCAAGTCTATTGATGCCTATTTTCCAACAGTAGTCACTCACTTTGTGTGTCTGTATCAAATTTTTGTAATTCTCACAGTATTTCAAACTTCTTTGCTGTTACCTTTGTTAATGCTCTGTGATTAGTTATCTTTGATGTTACTGTTGCAAAAAGATTATGATTCACTGAAGGCTCAAATGATTGTTAGCATTTTTGTAGCAATAAAGTATTTAAAATCAAGGTTATATAAATTGTTTTTTAAACATAATGCTGTTGCATATTTAATAGACTTTATTGTGGTGGTCTGGAGCTGAACACTCAACATCTCCAAGATATGTCTGTATTATAGAAATTGAATTCATAGTTGGAAAAAATCTGTTGGAAAAGAAATCCCCAGGCCCAGATGGTTTCACTGGAGAAATCTAGTCAACATTAAAGAAAGGAGCTAATGCAAATCCTTTACAATGTCTTCTATAAAATAGAAGAGGAAAGAATAACTATTAGTATAGTGTTATCCTGGAGAAGGCAATGGCACCCCACTCCAGTACTCTTGCCTGGAAAATCCCATGGATGGAGGAGCCTGGTAGGCTGCAGTCCATGGGTCACTAAGAGTCGGACATGACTGAGCGACTTCACTTTCACTTTTCACTTTCATGCATTGGAGAAGGAAATGGCAACCCACTCCAGTGTTCTTGCCTGGAGAGTCCCAGGGATGGGGGAGCCCGGTGGTCGGCCATCCATGGGGTCGCATAGAGTTGGACATGACTGAGGCGACTTCGCAGCAGCAGCAACATCCTGGTACCAAAGCTAAACAAATGTAATACAAAAAAAGAAAACTACAGACCAATACCCATCATGAACCTTAACACACAAATTCTATTCTATATAAAACATAAAGAAATAGTATTCAGCAATGTATAAAATGAATTATATATTATAACCAAGGGAATTTTGTTAAAGGGATGCAAGACTGGTTTGGTATCTGAAAGTCAATCTGTATTCACAAGACAAGGAATAACATGATCATATAAATTTATGCAGAAAAACTTGACAGAAAGCAACATTCATGATAAAGACTCAGCATTCTAGAAATACAGAACTCAGCTTGATTTAAAAAAAAATGTAAAAAATACATATAGCTAACCTCCAGAAGGAAAACCACAGTCCCAGAAAACCAACCAAAATGATCACATGGACCACAGCCTTGTGTAACTCAATGAAATTACGAGCTATGCTGTGCAGCGCCACCCAGAATGGATGGGTCATGGTGGAGAGTTCTGACAAAACATGGTCCACTAGAGATGGGAATGGCAAGTCATTTCCGTAGTCTTGCCTTGACAATCCCATGAAAAGGCAAAAAGATATGACACTGGAAGATGCGCCCCCCCCCCCAGGTCAGCAGGTACCCAGTGTGTTCCTGGTAGAGAGTGGAGAGACAGGCTCCAGGAAGAATCAAGAGGCTGAACCAAAGCCAACGGTGCTTGGTTGTGGATGGGCTTCCCTGGGGGCCCAGTTGGTAAAAAGTCTGCATGCAGTGCAGGAGACCTGGGTTCAATCCCTGGAGAGGGAAGATCCCCTGGAGAAGAAAATGGCAAACCACTCCAGTATCCTTGCCTGGAAAATACCATGGGCAGAGGAGCCTGGCAGGCGGCAGGCAGCTATCACAGTGGTGGTGAGAGTAAAGTTCAGTGCTGTAAAGAACAGAATTGCACAGGAACATGGAGTGTTAGGTTCATAAATCAAGGTAAATTGGATGTGGTCAAACAGGAGATGTCAACAGTGAATATCAGCATTTTAGGAATCAATGAACTAAAATAGATGGAAATGAGCAAATTTAATTCAGATGACCATTATGTCTACTATTGTGGGCAAGAATCCCTGAGAAGAAATGGAGTAGCCCTCATAGTCAACAGAAGAGTCCAAAATGCAGTCCTTGAGTGCAGTCTCAAAAACGACACAACGATCTCTGTTTCAAAGGCAAACCATTCAACATCACAGTGATCCACATTCAACACCACAGTGCCCCAAACCATTAATGCTGAAGAAGCTCAAGTCAAACAGTTCTATGAAGACCTGTAAGACCTTGTAGAACTAACACACACACACAAGATGTTCTTTTCATTAAAATGCTAAAATTTAAAATTTCATTAAAATCATTAAAATGCTAAAGTAGAAAGCCACACCTGGAGTAACAGACAAATAAGGCCTTGAAGTACAAAATGAAGCAGGGCAAAGGCTAATGGAGTTTTGCCAAAAAAATAAACAGATCATAGCAAACACCCTCTTCCAACAACTCAACAGATGACTCTACACATGGACATCACCAGATGATCAATACTGAAATCAGATTGATCATATTCTTTGCAGCTGAAGATGAAGAGGCTTTATACAGTTAGCAAAAAAATAAGTAAAAAGACCTGAAACTGATTGTGACTTCAGATCATGAGCTCCTTATTGGAAAATTCAGACTTAAAAGAAAGTAGAGAAAACCACTAGGTCATTCAGGTATGACTTCAATCAAATCCCTTATGATTATACAGTGGAAGTGAGAAATAGATTTAAGAGATTAGTTAGGTCTGATAGAGTACCTGAAGAACTCTGGATGGAGGTTCATAGCATTGTACAGGAGGTGGTGACCAAAACCATCCCCAAGAAAAAGAAATGCAAGAAGGGAAAATGGTTCCTTGAGGAGGTTTTACAAATAGCTGAGAAAAGAAGAGAAGCAAAAGACAAAGGAGAAAAGGAAAGATATACCTATTTGAATGTAGAGTTCCAAAGAATAGCAGGGAGAGATAAGAAAGCCTTCTCAAGTGAACAATGCAAAGAAATAGAGGAAAACAATTGAATGGAAAGGACTAGAGATCTCTTCAAGAAAATCAGAGATGCCAAGGGAACATTTCTTGCAAAAATGGGCCCAATAAAGGACAGAAATGGTATGGGCATAACAGAAGCAGAAGATATTAAGAAGAGGTGGCAAGAATACACAGAACTGTACAAAACAGGTCTTAGTGACCCAGATAATCATTCACCTAGAGCCAGAAATCCTGGAGTGTGAAATCAAGTAGGCCTTAGAATGAACCTAGTGAAGGTGATGAAATCACAACTGAGCTATTTCAAATCCTAAAAGATGATGCTGTGAATATGCCGTACTCAGTTCAGTTCAGTCGCTTAGTCGTGTCCGACTCTTTGCGACCCCATGCATTGCAGCACGCCAGGCCTCCCTTTCCATCACCAACTCCCGGAGTTCACTCAGACTCATGTCCATCGAGTCCGTGATGCCATCCAGCCATCTCATCCTCTGTCATCCCCTTCTCCTCCTACCCCCAATCCCTCCCAGCATCAAAGTCTTTTCCAACGAGTCAACTCTTCACATGAGGTGGCCAAAGTACTGGAGTTTCAGCTTTAGCATCATTCTATCCAAAGAAATTCCAGCAAATTTGGAAAACCTGTGGCCACAGGACTGGAAAAGGTCAGTTTTCATTCCACTCCCAAAGAAGGACAATGCCAAAGAATGCTCAAACTGCTGCACAGTTGAGCTTATTTCACATGTTAGCAAGGTAACGCTCAAAATCCTTCAAGCTGGGCTTCAATAGTACATGACCAAGTATTTCCAGGTATACAAACTGGATTTAGAAATGGCAGAGGAACCAGAGATCAAATTGCCAACATCCATTGGATCATTGAAAAAGCAAGAGAGTTCCAGAACATCGTCTCTTTCACTGACTACACTAAAGCCTTTGACTCTGTGGATCACAACAAACTGCAAAATTCTTAAAAGTTGAGAATACTAGACCACCTTGCCCACCTCCTGAGAAGCCTGTAGGCAGGCAAGAAGCAACAGTTAGCACTGAACATGGAACAACAGACTAGTTCAGAATTGGGAAAGGAGGAGATCAATGCTGTATATTTTTGCCCTGTTTATTTAACTTATATGCAGAGTATATAATGCAAAATGCTGGGCTAGATGAATCATAAAGTGGAATCAACCAGAAAACAGGAAAAAGACATGAATAGTCCTTTCACTAAAGAGAATGTATAGATTGGCAAATAAGCACAAAAATGATATTCAATATCTTAGCCATTAACAAAATGCTAATGAAAACCACAATAGGGGCTCCCTTTATTCCTGTTAAACAGCTGAAATAAGAATAGCAATGTCAAAAGCTAGGAAGAGTAGAGACCAGGTCAGCCATGCAGCCAATGGAAGCGTAAGACAGTTCAGCCACTTTGCTTGACAAACTAAACATGCCCCTGCTGTTGTGCTTCAGGGCATTTATCTCAGAGAAATGGACGCTTACGTCCACACAAAAACCTATATGGAAATGTTTATAGCAGCTTTATCTGTAGTAGCCAAAAATTGTTAATCACCCTGATTTCTATTGAGTAAATGGTTAAAGAATGATGCATCAATACTGTAGGATACTTAGCAAATTAAAAAAAAAAGATTTACTGTATTAGCAGCTTAATTGAATCTCAAAAGCAATATGGTGAATTTAAAAAGCCAGTCTCCATAGGTTGTAAATATTAATTGTAAATATAACAGAATTTTATAATATAAAGTTCCATTTATAAAACATTCTTGAAATGAGAGCATAGAGATGGAGAACAGATTGGTAGTTCTAGGATTTAGAGGCAGAGAGGAGGAATAAGGTTATCAGTATTACTATATGTAAAGGAGTAGAATAAGAATGATCTTTGTGTTGATGGAGTGGTTGTGTATCTTGATTATAGTGGTTGTTACATGAATCTACACATGTGATAATTGCATAGAAATACCCCCACACATGTAACTGCACATAAAACTAGTAAAATATTAATGAGGTCTGTGTATTCGACCAATGCCATTTTTTCTGGTTTTCATATTTCATTATAGTTACATGA
Organism: Raphicerus campestris; assembly: GCA_006410735.1. Lineage (NCBI taxonomy): Eukaryota > Metazoa > Chordata > Mammalia > Artiodactyla > Bovidae > Raphicerus > Raphicerus campestris. Next base: position 175,556 of record SJYW01025030.1, read on the forward strand.
AGTGTTAAACTGGGGAGTTTGGGCTAAAAGTATATATAGAGAGCCTCTATAAAAATGTCATATGATCTACGTTCACTTCAACATAAGTTAAACACAAGCACACATGCACAAAGTCACATATCTTACGAAATGACCAAATTTTGTAACAAATTGTTACAAATATTACAGTGAAAATTAAATGGAAAGGAGGTGAAGAATAAGTTGTTTTTGAAAAACAGAGGTTTGTAGTATTTTGTGTTAGTTTTGCCACTCTTATCCTGTTAATTATTAAATACTGAGGACCATTGTTTATGTTAGACTCATGTATATGGAAATTGCCTTAAGTTATATAAATCACTGATCCTCATTATTCACAGATTCCATATTTGCCGTATTTTCAAATTCTTCTACTTGCTAAAATGTGTTTGTAACCTCAGCACCAGTACTCAGCAGCAGCACTTTCAGTCATTTGCAGGCATATGCAGAATGGTGAAACATTTGAGTCACTTGATGTACTTGTATCCAGATGAGACAATGCTCCGCATCTTATTCCAGCTGTCATATTATAATTAAGTGTCCATTTCATCACCTGTTTAGAGCTGTGTTGTTTGCATTTTTATTGGTGATGTCACCATTTAAAATGGCCTCCACCATGTAATGCTGAAATGCCGTCTAGTGTTCCTAAGCCGAAGAGGTCTATGATGTGCCTTACAGAGAAAATGCATGTTACATAAGCTACACTATAACATAAAGTTACAGGGCTATTGGCTAAAACTATGGCACATTCAGAAAAAGGAAAACAAAATTCACCAACTTGTACATCACGCCTCTCCAGAAAGTGCTGAAGGAACATTTGAGTACCTTTCCTGTGGAGAGAATGGGATCTACATTTGTAGATTCATGAGATTACCACCAGTAAAAAGCTTGTAGGCAGCATTGTTGGAAGGTGAAAAGCCAAAGAGACATTTGATCATGGCGCCAAGGGTCAGGAGAGTGTTAAGCCCTTGGCTAGAGCTTGCTGGCTCCCACATTTCAGAAGGTTATAATGGATGCAGGCAAGTTCTGCAGAACAGGAGACTGGGGAAGAATTTCAAAGACACCTGCTAAGTGTTGTGCAGGAAAAGGTTATGTGGCAAGTTTCCAATGAGACTGGCTCGTTTAACAGAGATGTTGGCGGGCAAGCTTACTGCACATGGCATTCCAGTTGTCAAAAATGTCACCAGAGGCCTACAGGAACCTAACCCTGTATTTCTACTAAGACTAATATTACTAGTCAGTATTCACTGATTCAAAGTTGGTAGCAACTTTAATATACTGTAACTTCCACAAATAACAAGAATCAGCTATATTCCCCAATTTCCTCTGGGTCCTCTTCCTTAAGGGTTTTGATTCTTTAATGGATCTACTTAATATAACAATGCTTAAAAACATTGCTCACTGTCCTCCAAAAGACTCATGCCACCATATCAGTCAAGAGTTAACAAAGATGTTCTGGTATTATTGCAAGTCAAAATAACCAAATAGTTTACTACTATATAGGTTGCCTTATTTGGGGAAAATGCAACAAATGTTCATGACCTAACATGAGCTACAAGGTTTGTGTAACAATGT
>SJYW01025030.1:178090-193876 GCA_006410735.1 Raphicerus campestris
AGGAGCAGAACTGAAATAGACATTCTCAGATGAAGTAAAATTCAAAAATTTTCACTAGTAAATCTTGGTGTAGAATGGCTAAACAAAGTTTCCAAGCAGAAAATGACAAAAGAAGCTGGGAACATTAGGATGAAGGAGGGACAAAGGAGAGTAGAAATACAGGGAAATACAATCGACAGTCCTCCTCTTGAGTTTTCTAATTTTGTTTGACAGTTGGAACAACGACAGAGGAGCCTGGTGGTCTGCAGTTCATGGGGTCACAAAGAGTTGGACATGAGCACATGTACACATAGTTATCTCAGAATTAAAAGTTGTTTGTAAAGACACTATGGATAAATCAAAATGGAATTTAAAAAATGTTCACGTAACCCACAGGAAGGCAGAAAAAGTGAAGTAGAGAATCGAACAACTGAGGGGAAAATAAACAGTAAAGTAGCAGGCTTAAGCCCTATTGTTTCAGTTATATTAAATATAATTTATCTCGTACCAGTTAAGATGTTTACACAATGGACTGAAAGAAAACCATGGCCCAACTATAGACTGTTGACAAATGCACTTTAAAAATAGGGATATAAGTTGGTTTAAAGTAAGTGTATAGAGAAAGATAAGCCATGCAAACAATCAGAATAAAGCAGAGTGGCTATTTATATCAGTAGACTTAAGAGGAATGAAAATGCCAGCAACAGAAGGGGATATTGCAAAAATCCACTAGTACGATGCAGGAGTCCTAAATATGTATCCCTAAATGACAAAGCTTCAGAAACCATGAAGCAGCACTGATAGACCTAAAGGAAAAATGGGCAAGTCTGGAATGGCAGTTGGTGATTTCAGTACACCTCTCTCAACAGCCAGTAGGACTGCAGAGACAAAAAAAAATCAGTGAAGATATAGAAGAACCTAACTCTGTCAACTAACAAGATCGGATTGACATTTGCACATTATTATGACGTTATACTCTACACAGCAACAGTAGAAGAGACTTCAAGAACTAATTTGATGCTCATCAAGATAGACAATGTGTTGGGCCCTGAAACACATTTCAATATGTTTAAAAGAACTGAAGTCAAATAATCTAGAAATTAATGATAGAAAGCATTAGATAAGTGTTTGAACACATGGAAAGTAAACAGTACATTTCTAAATATGCATGAGATTTCAGAAATACATTGGATTGAATAAAAAAGGAGATCAAACTTAGCAAAATTTGAGGAGAACAACTGAATCATGGCTGACAAATTTATAACACTAAATACTTCCATTAGAAAATAGGTTTCAAACAAGTAGTCTTAAGTGTCCTTCTGAAGAAACTAGGAAAAGAGTAACAGGATAAGCCCATAACTAGCACAAAGGAAAAAAAAATGAAATTAAGAAGCTGGTTGCAAAGATAAAAAAAGAAGTTGATAAACGTTTAGGAAGGTTACCTGTACTGAGACTGACAAAAAAGACACAGACTGCAACTCTCAGAAATGACATAGTATATCATTGCTGAGCCACAGAATTGAAAGCGTAAGAAGAGAATATTATGAATAGATCTAAGTACATAAACTACAACTTAGATGAAAGGGGCCAGTTTGTTAAAAAGTGCAAATTACCAAAACTCACACAGTACTAAATAGATCATTTAATAGCCTTGTAACTACAGGCATTCCTCATTTTGTTGCTCTTCACAGACACTGTGTTTTTTACAAATTGAAGGTTGGTGGCAACACTGTATCAGGCAAGTCTGTTGATGCCTATTTTCCAACAATAGTCACTCACTTTGTGTGTCTGTATCAAATTTTTGTAATTTTCACAGTATTTCAAACTTCTTTGCTGTTAGCTTTGTTAATGCTCCATGATTAGTGATCTTTGATGTTACTGTTGCAAAAAGATGATGATTCACTGAAGGCTCAAATGATTGTTAGCATTTTTGTAGCAATAAAGTATTTAAAATCAAGGTTATATAAATTGTTTTTTAAACATAATGCTGTTGCATATTTAATAGACTTTATTGTGGTGGTCTGGAGCTGAACACTCAACGTCTCCAAGATATGTCTGTATTATAGAAATTGAATTCATAGTTGGAAAAAATCTGTTGGAAAAGAAATCCCCAGACCCAGATGGTTTCACTGGAGAATTCTAGTCAACATTAAAGAAAGGAGCTAATACAAATCCTTTACAATTTCTTCTATAAAATAGAAGAGGAAAGAATAACTATTAGTATAGTGTTATCCTAGAGAAGGCAATGGCCCCCCACTCCAGTACTCTTGCCTGGAAAATCCCATGGATGGAGGAGCCTGGTAGGCTGCAGTCCATGGGGTCACTAAGAGTCAGACATGACTGAGCAACTTCACTTTCACTTTTCACTTTCATGCACTGGAGAAGGAAATGGCAACCCACTCCAGTGTTCTTGCCTGGAGAGTCCCAGGGATGGGGGAGCCTGGTGGGCGGCCATCTGTGGGGTCGCATAGAGTTGGACATGACTGAGGCGACTTCGCAGCAGCAGCAGCATCCTGGTACCAAAGCTAAACAAATGTAATACAAAAAAAGAAAACTATAGACCAATACCCATCATGTATCTTAACACACAAATTTTATATAAAACATAAAGAAATAGTATTCAGCAATGTATAAAATGAATTATATATTATAACCAAGGGAGTTTTGTTCAAGGAATGCAAGACTGGTTTGGTATCTGAAAGTCAATCTGTATTCACAAGACAAGGAATAACATGATCATATAAATTTATGCAGAAAAACTTGACAGAAAGCAACATTCATGATAAAGACTCAGCATTCTAGAAATACAGAAGTCAGCTTTATTAAAAAAAAAAAATGTAAAAAATACATATAGCTAACCTTCAGAAGGAAAACCACAGTCCCAGAAAACCAACCAAAATGATCACATGGACCACAGCCTTGTGTAACTCAATGAAATTACGAGCTGTGCTGTGCAGCGCCACCCAGAATGGATGGGTCATGGTGGAGAGTTCTGACAAAACGTGGTCCACTAGAGATGGGAATGGCAAATCATTTCAGTATTCTTGCCTTGAGAATCCCATGAAAAGGCAAAAAGATATGACACTGGAAGATGCGCCCCCCCCCGCCAGGTCAGCAGGTACCCAGTGTGTTCCTGGTAGAGAGTGGAGAGACACGCTCCAGGAAGAATCAAGAGGCTGAACCAAAGCCAACGGTGCTTGGTTGTGGATGGGCTTCCCTGGGGGCCCAGTTGTTAAAAAGTCTGCATGCAGTGCAGGAGACCTGGGTTCAATCCCTGGAGAGGGAAGATCCCCTGGAGAAGAAAATGGCAAACCACTCCAGTATCCTTGCCTGGAAAATACCATGGACAGAGGAGCCTGGCGGGCGGCAGTCCATGGGGTTGCAAGGAGTCAGGCAACTATCACAGTGGTGGTGAGAGTAAAGTTCAGTGCTGTAAAGAACAGAATTGCATAGGAACATGGAGTGTTAGGTTCATGAATCCAGGTAAATTGGATGTGGTCAAACAGGAGATGTCAAGAGCGAATATCAGCATTTTAGGAATCAGTGAACTAAAATAGATGGGAATGAGCAAATTTAATTCAGATGACCATTATATCTACTATTGTGGGCAAGAATCCCTGAGAAGAAATGGAGTAGCCCTCATAGTCAACAGAAGAGTCCAAAATGCAGTCCTTGAGTGCAGTCTCAAAAACGACACAACGATCTCTGTTTCAAAGGCAAACCATTCAACATCACAGTAATCCACATTCAACACCACAGTGCCCCAAACCATTAATGCTGAAGAAGCTCAAGTCAAACAGTTCTATGAAGACCTGTAAGACCTTGTAGAACTAACACACACACACACAAGATGTTCTTTTCATTAAAATGCTAAAATTTAAAATTTCATTAAAATCATTAAAATGCTAAAGTAGAAAGCCACACCTGGAGTAACAGACAAATATGGCCTTGGAGTACAAAATGAAGCAGGGCAAAGGCTAATGGAGTTTCGCCAAAAAAATAAACATCATAGCAAACACCCTCTTCCAACAACCCAACAGATGACTCTACACATGGACATCACCAGATGATCAATACTGAAATCAGATTGATCATATTCTTTGCAGCTGAAGATGAAGAGGCTTTATACAGTTAGCAAAAAATAAATAAAAAGACCTGAAGCTGATTGTGACTTCAGATCATGAGCTCCTTATTGGAAAATTCAGACTTAAAAGAAAGTAGAGAAAACCACTAGGTCATTCAGGTATGACTTCAATCAAATCCCTTATGATTATACAGTGGAAGTGAGAAATAGATTTAAGAGATTAGTTACGTCTGATAGAGTGCCTGAAGAACTCTGGATGGAGGTTCATAGCATTGTACAGGAGGCGGTGACCAAAACCATCCCCAAGAAAAAGAAATGCAAGAAGGGAAAATGGTTCCTTGAGGAGGTTTTACAGATAGCTGAGAAAAGAAGAGAAGCAAAAGACAAAGGATAAAAGGAAAGATATACCTATTTGAATGTAGAGTTCCAAAGAATAGCAGGGAAAGATAAGAAAGCCTTCTCAAGTGAACAATGCAAAGAAATAGAGGAAAACAATTGAATGGAAAGGACTAGAAATCTCTTCAAGAAAATCAGAGATGCCAAGGGAACATTTCTTGCAAAGATGGGCCCAATAAAGGACAGAAATGGTATGGGCATAACAGAAGCAGAAGATATTAAGAAGAGGTGGCAAGANGGAGATGTCAAGAGCGAATATCAGCATTTTAGGAATCAGTGAACTAAAATAGATGGGAATGAGCAAATTTAATTCAGATGACCATTATATCTACTATTGTGGGCAAGAATCCCTGAGAAGAAATGGAGTAGCCCTCATAGTCAACAGAAGAGTCCAAAATGCAGTCCTTGAGTGCAGTCTCAAAAACGACACAACGATCTCTGTTTCAAAGGCAAACCATTCAACATCACAGTAATCCACATTCAACACCACAGTGCCCCAAACCATTAATGCTGAAGAAGCTCAAGTCAAACAGTTCTATGAAGACCTGTAAGACCTTGTAGAACTAACACACACACACACAAGATGTTCTTTTCATTAAAATGCTAAAATTTAAAATTTCATTAAAATCATTAAAATGCTAAAGTAGAAAGCCACACCTGGAGTAACAGACAAATATGGCCTTGGAGTACAAAATGAAGCAGGGCAAAGGCTAATGGAGTTTCGCCAAAAAAATAAACATCATAGCAAACACCCTCTTCCAACAACCCAACAGATGACTCTACACATGGACATCACCAGATGATCAATACTGAAATCAGATTGATCATATTCTTTGCAGCTGAAGATGAAGAGGCTTTATACAGTTAGCAAAAAATAAATAAAAAGACCTGAAGCTGATTGTGACTTCAGATCATGAGCTCCTTATTGGAAAATTCAGACTTAAAAGAAAGTAGAGAAAACCACTAGGTCATTCAGGTATGACTTCAATCAAATCCCTTATGATTATACAGTGGAAGTGAGAAATAGATTTAAGAGATTAGTTACGTCTGATAGAGTGCCTGAAGAACTCTGGATGGAGGTTCATAGCATTGTACAGGAGGCGGTGACCAAAACCATCCCCAAGAAAAAGAAATGCAAGAAGGGAAAATGNGGTCTGATAGAGTACCTGAAGAACTCTGGATGGAGGTTCATAGCATTGTACAGGAGGTGGTGACCAAAACCATCCCCAAGAAAAAGAAATGCAAGAAGGGAAAATGGTTCCTTGAGGAGGTTTTACAAATAGCTGAGAAAAGAAGAGAAGCAAAAGACAAAGGAGAAAAGGAAAGATATACCTATTTGAATGTAGAGTTCCAAAGAATAGCAGGGAGAGATAAGAAAGCCTTCTCAAGTGAACAATGCAAAGAAATAGAGGAAAACAATTGAATGGAAAGGACTAGAGATCTCTTCAAGAAAATCAGAGATGCCAAGGGAACATTTCTTGCAAAAATGGGCCCAATAAAGGACAGAAATGGTATGGGCATAACAGAAGCAGAAGATATTAAGAAGAGGTGGCAAGAATACACAGAACTGTACAAAACAGGTCTTAGTGACCCAGATAATCATTCACCTAGAGCCAGAAATCCTGGAGTGTGAAATCAAGTAGGCCTTAGAATGAACCTAGTGAAGGTGATGAAATCACAACTGAGCTATTTCAAATCCTAAAAGATGATGCTGTGAATATGCCGTACTCAGTTCAGTTCAGTCGCTTAGTCGTGTCCGACTCTTTGCGACCCCATGCATTGCAGCACGCCAGGCCTCCCTTTCCATCACCAACTCCCGGAGTTCACTCAGACTCATGTCCATCGAGTCCGTGATGCCATCCAGCCATCTCATCCTCTGTCATCCCCTTCTCCTCCTACCCCCAATCCCTCCCAGCATCAAAGTCTTTTCCAGTGAGTCAACTCTTCGCATGAGGTGGCCAAAGTACTGGAGTTTCAGCTTTAGCATCATTCTATCCAAAGAAATTCCAGCAAATTTGGAAAACCTGTGGCCACAGGACTGGAAAAGGTCAGTTTTCATTCCACTCCCAAAGAAGGACAATGCCAAAGAATGCTCAAACTGCTGCACAGTTGAGCTTATTTCACATGTTAGCAAGGTAACGCTCAAAATCCTTCAAGCTGGGCTTCAATAGTACATGACCAAGTATTTCCAGGTATACAAACTGGATTTAGAAATGGCAGAGGAACCAGAGATCAAATTGCCAACATCCATTGGATCATTGAAAAAGCAAGAGAGTTCCAGAACATCGTCTCTTTCACTGACTACACTAAAGCCTTTGACTCTGTGGATCACAACAAACTGCAAAATTCTTAAAAGTTGAGAATACTAGACCACCTTGCCCACCTCCTGAGAAGCCTGTAGGCAGGCAAGAAGCAACAGTTAGCACTGAACATGGAACAACAGACTAGTTCAGAATTGGGAAAGGAGGAGATCAATGCTGTATATTTTTGCCCTGTTTATTTAACTTATATGCAGAGTATATAATGCAAAATGCTGGGCTAGATGAATCATAAAGTGGAATCAACCAGAAAACAGGAAAAAGACATGAATAGTCCTTTCACTAAAGAGAATGTATAGATTGGCAAATAAGCACAAAAATGATATTCAATATCTTAGCCATTAACAAAATGCTAATGAAAACCACAATAGGGGCTCCCTTTATTCCTGTTAAACAGCTGAAATAAGAATAGCAATGTCAAAAGCTAGGAAGAGTAGAGACCAGGTCAGCCATGCAGCCAATGGAAGCGTAAGACAGTTCAGCCACTTTGCTTGACAAACTAAACATGCCCCTGCTGTTGTGCTTCAGGGCATTTATCTCAGAGAAATGGACGCTTACGTCCACACAAAAACCTATATGGAAATGTTTATAGCAGCTTTATCTGTAGTAGCCAAAAATTGTTAATCACCCTGATTTCTATTGAGTAAATGGTTAAAGAATGATGCATCAATACTGTAGGATACTTAGCAAATTAAAAAAAAAAGATTTACTGTATTAGCAGCTTAATTGAATCTCAAAAGCAATATGGTGAATTTAAAAAGCCAGTCTCCATAGGTTGTAAATATTAATTGTAAATATAACAGAATTTTATAATATAAAGTTCCATTTATAAAACATTCTTGAAATGAGAGCATAGAGATGGAGAACAGATTGGTNAGCAGCTTAATTGAATCTCAAAAGCAATATGGTGAATTTAAAAAGCCAGTCTCCACAGGTTGTAAATATTAATTGTAAATATAACAGAATTTTATAATATAAAGTTCCATTTATAAAACATTCTTGAAATGAGAGCATAGAGATGGAGAACAGATTGGTAGTTCTAGGATTTAGAGGCAGAGAGGAGGAATAAGGTTATCAGTATTACTATATGTAAAGGAGTAGAATAAGAATGATCTTTGTGTTGATGGAGTGGTTGTGTATCTTGATTATAGTGGTTGTTACATGAATCTACACGTGTGATAATTGCATAGAACTACCCCCACACATGTAACTGCACATAAAACTAGTAAAATATTAATGAGGTCTGTGTATTCGACCAATGCCATTTTTTCTGGTTTTCATATTTCATTATAGTTACATGAAGTGTTAAACTGGGGAGTTTGGGCTNAATTGCATAGAAATACCCCCACACATGTAACTGCACATAAAACTAGTAAAATATTAATGAGGTCTGTGTATTCGACCAATGCCATTTTTTCTGGTTTTCATATTTCATTATAGTTACATGAAGTGTTAAACTGGGGAGTTTGGGCTAAAAGTATATATAGAGAGCCTCTATAAAAATGTCATATGATCTACGTTCACTTCAACATAAGTTAAACACAAGCACACATGCACAAAGTCACATATCTTACGAAATGACCAAATTTTGTAACAAATTGTTACAAATATTACAGTGAAAATTAAATGGAAAGGAGGTGAAGAATAAGTTGTTTTTGAAAAACAGAGGTTTGTAGTATTTTGTGTTAGTTTTGCCACTCTTATCCTGTTAATTATTAAATACTGAGGACCATTGTTTATGTTAGACTCATGTATATGGAAATTGCCTTAAGTTATATAAATCACTGATCCTCATTATTCACAGATTCCATATTTGCCGTATTTTCAAATTCTCCTACTTGCTAAAATGTGTTTGTAACCTCAGCACCAGTGCTCAGCAGCAGCACTTTCAGTCATTTGCAGGCATATGCAGAATGGTGAAACATTTGAGTCACTTGATGTACTTGTATCCAGATGAGACAATGCTCCGCATCTTATTCCAGCTGTCATATTATAATTAAGTGTCCATTTCATCACCTGTTTAGAGCTGTGTTGTTTGCATTTTTATTGGTGATGTCACCATTTAAAATGGCCTCCACCATGTAATGCTGAAATGCTGTCTAGTGTTCCTAAGCCGAAGAGGTCTATGATGTGCCTTACAGAGAAAATGCATGTTACATAAGCTACACTATAACATAAAGTTACAGGGCTATTGGCTAAAACTATGGCACATTCAGAAAAAGGAAAACAAAATTCACCAACTTGTACATCACGCCTCTCCAGAAAGTGCTGAAGGAACATTTGAGTACCTTTCCTGTGGAGAGAATGGGATCTACATTTGTAGATTCATGAGATTACCACCAGTAAAAAGCTTGTAGGCAGCATTGTTGGAAGGTGAAAAGCCAAAGAGACATTTGATCATGGCGCCAAGGGTCAGGAGAGTGTTAAGCCCTTGGCTAGAGCTTGCTGGCTCCCACATTTCAGAAGGTTATAATGGATGCAGGCAAGTTCTGCAGAACAGGAGACTGGGGAAGAATTTCAAAGACACCTGCTAAGTGTTGTGCAGGAAAAGGTTATGTGGCAAGTTTCCAATGAGACTGGCTCGTTTAACAGAGATGTTGGCGGGCAAGCTTACTGCACATGGCATTCCAGTTGTCAAAAATGTCACCAGAGGCCTACAGGAACCTAACCCTGTATTTCTACTAAGACTAATATTACTAGTCAGTATTCACTGATTCAAAGTTGGTAGCAACTTTAATATACTGTAACTTCCACAAATAACAAGAATCAGCTATATTCCCCAATTTCCTCTGGGTCCTCTTCCTTAAGGGTTTTGATTCTTTAATGGATCTACTTAATATAACAATGCTTAAAAACATTGCTCACTGTCCTCCAAAAGACTCATGCCACCATATCAGTCAAGAGTTAACAAAGATGTTCTGGTATTATTGCAAGTCAAAATAACCAAATAGTTTACTACTATATAGGTTGCCTTATTTGGGGAAAATGCAACAAATGTTCATGACCTAACATGAGCTACAAGGTTTGTGTAACAATGTTATGTTATAGAGCCTGTATATCTTAAGTTGAAAATGAGTCACCTATATACCATCTAGTATATCTGTGTCAGCTTTTAAGAACTCCCAGTAGGTAAGTGGAGTTAGACAAGGTTCCTATTTTCATTTATACCAGGTATAGGAAGTCTGTATTACTGTTATAAAGTGTTAAATATATATAAATGCCTCCAGATGTTAATGAAACTTCCAAGTATTTGGTTATTCTGTGTCTTATACATATCTATAGTTGTCATTGTGCAGATGTACAATGATGTTATTTTATTTTTTATAACACCAAAAACATTTGTATTGTGGTATTGCCAATTAGCAATGTTGTAGTCTCAGGTGAACAATGAAGGGTCTTAGTCATACATATACATGTATCCATTCATCCCCCAACCCCTCTCCCATCCAGGCTCGCACATAACATTGAGCAGAGTTTCATGTACTGTCCAATAGGTCTTTGTTGGTTATCCATTTTAAATATAGCAGTGTGTACATGACCTTCCCAAAGACCCTAACTATCCTACAATGATGTCATTTTAAACACAAATAACCACTTACCCTTTTCTTTATTTTTAGTTTACTTGTCACCTTGTTACACCAATACTAGAGAGTATAGTTTCATACATGATACTCTCAACGAGTGCCGGCTTGATGTAAACACTGACCTGCAGTCTTCATGGCAGTTTGGGGATACAAAACTGATTCACAATGAGGATCTAGAAAAAAATTTTACTTCTAAGAGGTAAGTTACTGTGACCTAAAGATGTTTGAGATTTTGTTTGCTTTTTCTGTGAGGTGTTTATACAAATTTTTTATTTCCACCGTTTGAGATTTTGTAAGTGTTACCAAAAAAATAAGTATAGAAGTGTTATATTCATTATTTTGTTGCCATCTCATAGCTTTTTGTAACAGTAAAGAAGTACATGTGAGATTTGATTAGTAAGTTTTATACATTAGTGTAGCCAGGTTTCAGANATTTTGTTTGCTTTTTCTGTGAGGTGTTTATACAAATTTTTTATTTCCGCCATTTGAGATTTTGTGTTACCAAGAAAATAAGTACAGAAGTGTTATATTCATTATTTTGTTGCCATCTCATAGCTTTTTGTAACAGTAAAGAGGTACATGTGAGATTTGATTAGTAAGTTTTATACATTAGTGTAGCCAGGTTTCAGACACACCCTTCTAATTTTTTAGTCTTCATAAATTTTTCAGAAGCATAACATCAGCACATTAAACAGCTATTTTGTAGATGCCTTGTGCCTCTTGCATAATATAAAACAGCATTAAAGTATTTAGAATGTACCTTTTTTTCTTGATTCAGTCCTTCAGAGACTGAGTTGATGTTTTAATCTGGCACAGTTGTATCTGGCTGTTTCCAACTATTCCACTAGAGCCGCAATTTCTGACACTTAATTTTTAGAAAGTAACCATTCTCTGACTTCTCTGGCGGTCCACTGGTTAAGACTCCGTGCTCCCAGTGCAGGGGAAACTGATTCGATCCCGGGTCGGGAAGCTAGATCCCACATGCCGCATAGCAGGACCAAAAGAAAAAAAAAGTACCTCTTCTGTTTTGAGGAAAGACACATTCCATTAGGTAATTTTGATAATAAAAAGTAACAGCACATGGGAAGTTCTCATTGTAAACATTTTTTATTTATAGGTACAGATCTTGTGTGAACACGGTTCAGCATTTTCATTTTCTGAACTTGCTTCCTTCACCATTTTGCATTTTAAGTTAGAACCTAACTGTAGCTTGATGGATTCACATTGAAAACTCGTTTCGCAATGTGTTTGATCTCTTTTTTTTTTGTTTTAGAATCAGTTCTTCTTGACTCAGACATGCTACCCCACTTGGTATCAGTTTGGGAGAATGGATAGAAATGACAGAATTAGTTGATGGCATAGTCTTTCCTAAAAACCACACTTTTGAGCAGAAGTAGAATGGACTGACTATATGCTGCCCCTTCCAGATTGAAATAATGGCTTGATCAAAAATTAATTCTTGCATTGTTCCTTTATTTGAGTTATATTAGGCATTTTAATTTGTGTCCTTTTTCACAGTGCCCCCTAATACTTCATTTCAACCATTTATTTCTCCCTGTTAACATTACAAAAGAGTTAAAACAACTCCCCAACAATACAAGACCTAATGGAACATTCTCAATGACTAATAGGTGTAGGATTTATGTATTTGCCCAATTAGACAAACTCATTTATATCCCGTAGTATTTGATACTCATTTTATATTGGTTTTGTCTGATTTCCTTACTACATTTATGAGTTTTATCTTACTTGTTTTTGTGTCCGTAGTATGGAACTGAGTCTGGCAACACAGTGGGCAATTAATTGTTAAATTAAGCTACATTTAAATGTCATCATTTTAAATGAGTGATGCTAGAAGTTACCCTTAAGTAGCCTTAAGGCATAGGTTTTTTTTTTTTTTTNTTTTAGTTTACTTGTCACCTTGTTACACCAATACTAGAGAGTATAGTTTCATACATGATACTCTCAACGAGTGCCGGCTTGATGTAAACACTGACCTGCAGTCTTCATGGCAGTTTGGGGATACAAAACTGATTCACAATGAGGATCTAGAAAAAAATTTTACTTCTAAGAGGTAAGTTACTGTGACCTAAAGATGTTTGAGATTTTGTTTGCTTTTTCTGTGAGGTGTTTATACAAATTTTTTATTTCCGCCATTTGAGATTTTGTGTTACCAAGAAAATAAGTACAGAAGTGTTATATTCATTATTTTGTTGCCATCTCATAGCTTTTTGTAACAGTAAAGAGGTACATGTGAGATTTGATTAGTAAGTTTTATACATTAGTGTAGCCAGGTTTCAGACACACCCTTCTAATTTTTTAGTCTTCATAAATTTTTCAGAAGCATAACATCAGCACATTAAACAGCTATTTTGTAGATGCCTTGTGCCTCTTGCATAATATAAAACAGCATTAAAGTATTTAGAATGTACCTTTTTTTCTTGATTCAGTCCTTCAGAGACTGAGTTGATGTTTTAATCTGGCACAGTTGTATCTGGCTGTTTCCAACTATTCCACTAGAGCCGCAATTTCTGACACTTAATTTTTAGAAAGTAACCATTCTCTGACTTCTCTGGCGGTCCACTGGTTAAGACTCCGTGCTCCCAGTGCAGGGGAAACTGATTCGATCCCGGGTCGGGAAGCTAGATCCCACATGCCGCATAGCAGGACCAAAAGAAAAAAAAAGTACCTCTTCTGTTTTGAGGAAAGACACATTCCATTAGGTAATTTTGATAATAAAAAGTAACAGCACATGGGAAGTTCTCATTGTAAACATTTTTTATTTATAGGTACAGATCTTGTGTGAACACGGTTCAGCATTTTCATTTTCTGAACTTGCTTCCTTCACCATTTTGCATTTTAAGTTAGAACCTAACTGTAGCTTGATGGATTCACATTGAGAACTCATTTCGCAATGCATTTGATCTCTTTTTTTGTTTGTTTTAGAATCAGTTCTTGAGTCAGACATGCTACCCCACTTGGTATCAGTTTGGGAGAATGGATAGAAATGACAGAGTTAGTTGATGGCATAGTCTTTCCTAAAAACCACACTTTTGAGCAGAACTAGAATGGACTGACTATATGCTGCCCCTTACAGATTGAAATAATGGCTTGATCAAAAATTAATTCTTGCACTGTTCCTTTATTTGAGTTATATTAGGCATTTTAATTTGTGTCCTTTTTCACAATGTCCCCTAATACTTCATTTCAACCATTTATTTCTCCCTGTTAACATTACAAAAGAGTTAAAACAACTCCCCAACAATACAAGACCTAATGGAACATTCTCAATGACTAATAGGTGTAGGATTTATGTATTTGCCCAATTAGACAAACTCATTTATATCCCGTAGTATTTGATACTCATTTTATATTGGTTTTGTCTGATTTCCTTACTACATTTATGAGTTTTATCTTACTTGTTTTTGTGTCCGTAGTATGAAACTGAGTCTGGCAACACAGTGGGCAATTAATTGTTAAATTAAGCTACATTTAAATGTCATCATTTTAAATGAGTGATGCTAGAAGTTACCCTTAAGTAGCCTTAAGGCATAGCTTTTTTTTTTTTTTACAAAAAGGAAATACCAGAATGGTTAGTGGAAGAGAAAAATAGGATAGACAGATAAAAAGAGAAAGTGTTAATAACATTGATTGCCTCTAGCTTTTCTTTTTGTTGTCCCCCTTAGAGGAGTTTATAATCTGTCTTATCAAAAGCAAGTAGTTCCAAAAATGCACCAGTCTCCATTTCTCATCCACATTGCATCTACTACTTCTTAAGTGTGAAATCAGCAGAAACATGTTAATCATCTAAATATGTGTGTATTCAGTCACTCATTGAGCATTTCAGTGCCTACTGTGTCAGAAAATGTATTTAATTTAGTTCAGTTCAGTTGCTCAGTTGAGTCTGACTGTTTGTGACCCCATGGATTGCAACATGCCAGACTTCCCTTCCATCACCAACTTCCAGAGCTTACTCAGACTCATGTCCATTGAGTTGGTGATGTCAACCAACCCTTTCATCATCTGTTGTCCCCTTCTCCTCCCGNTTATTTTAATTAATAGTATTAGACAATATTAATTACTTTGTTTTGATAATTTAACTATCTTAGATGTTAGCATTAGGAAAAAAACTGGGTTAGAAGTATATAGACCTCTGAATTGTTTTGTAACTTTTTTGAAAGTCTGAAGTTATTCAAAATTGAGAAAAAAAAAATCAGTCTTACAGTCGAATTGTAAGCATCAACAGACACAGGTAGGCTAAGATACACTTTTTGGTTAATTGCAGCTTTGCCAAAACTACTAAAATCACAGTAGGCAGACAAGACCCTCAGTTATGTAACTTAGGATGTGTATACATCAACATAAAACCAATGGTTCATTTGATATTATTTAGTTATTTTTAGATCNGCTAAGATACACTTTTTGGTTAATTGCAGCTTTGCCAAAACTACTAAAATCACAGTAGGCAGACAAGACCCTCAGTTATGTAACTTAGGATGTGTATACATCAACATAAAACCAATGGTTCATTTGATATTATTTAGTTATTTTTAGATCTTGGGTATTATCAAAGTCATAAAGTATAATTTATATTAGAATACTGATTTTAGGAAATTTGGAACATACTCAGAAGCTCCAAGAAGCCCACTGATAATAATAGTTAATTTTTTTGTATATCTATACTTCGTCTTCTCATATTTGTGGATATGCATTGTACAATGGTCATTAAAATACATTACTACTTTTATACTGTATAACTTTTTAAATTGTTTATAAAATCGACATTTTCCATACCATTCAATATTTTTTGTAGTATCATTTTGAATGACTATATAATATTCCACTGTACAGCACTACCATACATTTTTTACCAAATTTTTCAAAGTTGGGATATAAATTACTTTTGCTTTGTTTTGTACTTTCAAGTAGTACTTGGATTATTCATGTAGGTACATTTTACACACACCTGTGATTATTTGCTAAGAATTAATTGATTAATTCTTATGTGTCAAGTTAGGAGTCACAGGTTATGTGTACACTTTACCAGCTTTTGATATGTAATGCCCAGTTGTCCTGAGAAAGGTTATACTAACTGCCATTCCTATGCAAAGCTTGGGAAATGTTTATGATCTCTTATCTTTACCATCTCTGTATATTATATTTTTAAAAAATATTTGCCAGTCTAATATGTGATAGTTTCTCATTGTTAGTTCAGCTTTTTCTTTTTCATAGTTATTGCCAGACTTAACATTCCACACGTATTCACTGATAATGAGTGAATTGCCTATTAAAAACTTTTGCTGGATTTTTGTTTTTTCTGTATTTCTAGTTGATTCATCAGCATTATCAATTTGTTAAAGTGAATCTTGAGAGCTAGGGTTTTCGTTGTATAATGTTTTATCACTTAGTGCTTTCTTTTTTAAAA
>SJYW01025030.1:193886-221074 GCA_006410735.1 Raphicerus campestris
GTCCTGATTGGATAAAAGACTTCACCTAATCCATTTAGTGACACATGATAATACAACTGCTTTTTATTTTTTTTTTTTTTATAAATTTTTATTTTATTTATTTATTGGCCACGCTGTGCGGCATGTGGGATCTTACTTCCCTGATTGGGGATTGAACCTGGGCCCCCTGCATTGCAAGCCCAGAGTCCTAACCACCGGACCACCAGGGAAGCCCCACAAAAAAGTTTTTTTAATAAACTTTTAATTTTGGAATAAATTTAAATTTACAGAAAAGTTATAAAGATAGTACAGACAGTTCCTATATACAGTTTTCTCTAATGTTACCATTTCAGCTAACTATGGCAACTCTGTTAAAACTAAGAGTCTAATAGTATATGTATCAATTTAATCTCAATTTTAAAAAAATAATGAAATGAAAGAAACCAGCATTGGTACAGTTCTGTTTTGGTTTCTGCCACTTTTTCTACTAATGTTTTTTCCTCTTCCAGTGTCCAAGTACAGAGTACCACATTACATTTAGTATTGTTTTTAACTTTGAATGAATTATTAGCATATGAAAAAATAAAAGTAATAGAATTGGTGACGTAAAATTTGTACATATTTTTCTATTAACTGCATTTTTCCCCACCTTTTATCACTTAATGGTGCATAGTTTTTAAAATTTTTGTACTCATTTTTTTAAATTTACTTTTTAATTGGAGGAAAATTGCTTTACAATTGTGTTTTCTGTGATACAATTTGATCATTTTTTTGTAATGTACAGAAGTTTTGGACTATTTTACAAAGAAGCATGGTTTCGGTTTGTGGGTTTTGGCAATATGGTTAGAAAAGAATTCTCTTTGAGAGTAGATAAATATTTGTATTTCTTTCTACAGTGTTTACATTACTTAAATATTTAATTTATTTGGCATTTATTTTGGTTTATAGATTAAGAGACAGATTTAATGTTTTTCAGGTCCACACCATTTAGTGAATAATCTGGTTTTGCTTCATCTGTTTCAAATGGTGCTTTTAATATTATGCTGTATTTTTATAGCTGCTGGACTTATCTGGACTTTTTACTTTGTACAGTTTTTTCCATCTCTGTAATTTTTGTGGTAGTATTCTTTTTAAAAGTACTTAATATCTGGAAGTACGTGTCACTTTTCCTGTTCCATCATTATTTCTGATTCAAATGTTTTTTTTTCAAAAATTTTGTAGGTTATGCTTGTTTCATCTTCCAGGGAAGTTTTTAAACTAAAACTCATTTCTGTAAATGGATTTTATGAAATTTTTGTTAAATTTTGTTACTATAGTCTTAGAGTTTGATATAAGGAGGAATTGACATAATTCTAATAAGTCATCCCATTCATCTGGGACATGAATTATCTCCCCATTCTAATTTCTTTCCTTAAAATAGAAGCTAGTTTTACTTGCCTGGTATGAGAGGTTAAAATGTTCTGGTATATCTTTATTGACCTTCTTTTTACATTTTCCTCCCCAGGTTCTTTTTGGAAAAGTGAAGAAAATTCAGCCTTCACTAGATAAAAACAAAGTTTCTTTGGATCCTTCTCCTAATTTTGACTGCCATATGTCAAGAAATACACCTTCTCTGAAGGATACCATTGAACTACAAGCCTACAGTTCAGCAGTATGTTAACTTTTTGATTCACTTGACTATATTCCCTTGACTATTTGAAAGTCACTGGCCTCACACTGTATGATACAGCGCTTAAAACAACTGTCCAAAATACTAAGTGGAAGTTTCTTACTTCATTCATGTTTGTTTAGGTCATGTAATATGACCTGAATACCAAATAAGCCAGTAAGATGACAGGGTAACACAAAGAATACCTGCTTCACAGATACTGCATTTTTTATGAATTAAAGGTTTGTGGCAACTTTGCCAAGTCTGTTGGCACCCTTTTTCCATATAATATGACCTAAATAAGTAAATAGTAAAAGCTGATTTAATATTTTTGATCTGAAAACATTAATAAAGAAGCTTCTAGATTTGCATTTAATTTTGATCCAAGTAGCTACTTTTATTTAAATGTTTCATATTAATGCCTAACTTGCAAAAGAAAGATACTTTGAAATAACCTTACTGATCCTTTGTACTTTGTAAAAGGAGCTCATTAAATAATAGACTAATTATTAAACAGTAATTTTCTAAACTTTTAACCTTTTATAGAAGATTAAATTATAAATTTCATTATGTATAATCATATGTATATGATTAAATGAGGATATTTTAGAGGATATATATATGCTCCCACATGTAAGTTGTATTAAGCTATTGTTATTTTTCTAGTTGGCTTTTCCTCCCAGATAAAATACAATATAGTGGTTCCTAGCATATGCAAGGCATTGTAGTTTTAATGGAGAAATGCTTTTTTTATTTAAACATAGATTGTATCTGTTTCTGCTGATATTCGAAGCCTATCAAGGAAAAAATATGTTGTGGAGAAAAAAATTCATCTTCTAGAAAACTAGAGTTGAAGAAGACAGGGAGAGGGGAGATGTATGAAAGATGGTTAATAAACAGCAACTAGAGTTAAATAGATTTTTAAAATTAGAAACTTATTCAAGTCTATAAAAGTTAATCCTCATAAAAATGTTCTTTATCTTTTAGGTATACTTGTATGAATATAATATTCTTTCAAAGCCAGTAGATAAACCTAGGCAGTGTCTTCCATATGCAGTAGTAACAGTAAAATTTATTGGTCAAAAAGTAGATAATGGACACTTTATGACATCTCTGAGATCCCTCTCAACAGGATTTCCTAAGAGAACTGGTAAGAAACATATTTTTCTACTTTAGTAGCATCTGTGGTGGTCTTACTGGTGAATATTATTTTCTAATACATCATGAATCTCTAAACAAAATAGGTGTGCTTCCCCTGTTTTTGATTTTATGTATCTAGAATTACTGCTGTAACTACTTTTGTTACTTCTTTTTCTCAGCGTTATGTTTGTGTGATTCTTCCATGTTGATATGTATTTCACATATATATATATATACACAAATACTCACACACATAATATTCAATTTTATGACTATACATTATACCTCTGAGTATATTTGGACATTTTGTGGTTTTCTTCACATTCCAAGCATTGCTATTTTAAACATTCATATAAGTGTCTCAGTGCATATGTGCAAACTTTTCTACAGAGTATATATCTACATCAAGAGTGTACCACTTAATCTAGAAACAGTGTCATGGTTTTCAAAAGTAGTTGCATCAGTTCAGTTCAGTCGCTCAGTCATGTCTGACTCTTTGTGACCCCATGAACTGCAGCACTCCAGGCCTCCCTATCCATCACCAACTCCCAGAGTACACCCAAACCCATGTCCATTGAGTCGGTGATGCCATCTAATCATCTTATCCTCTGTCATCCCCTTCTCCTCCTGCCCTCAATCTTTCCCAGCATCAGGATCTTTTCAAATGAGTCAGCTCTTCGCATCAGGTGGTCAGAGTATTGGAATTTCAGTTTCAATATCAGTCCATCAGGTTACCTTAATTACTCTCTATCATTGCCAGCATGATATACTTAAAAAACAGAAATTTCTGATTTAAAAACAAACATATGGATACCAAAGGGAAAAGTAAGGGGGAGGGATAAGTTAGGAGTTTGGGATTAACAAGTATACATTAATATATATAAAATAGGTAATCAGCAAGGACCTACTGTATAGCCCTGGAAACTCTTCTCAGTAACCTATACAGGAAAAGAATATGAAGAAGAATGGATATATTTATATGTATAACTGAGTCAGTTTTCTTTATACCTGAAACAAACACAGTATTGTAAATCAGCTACGCTCCAATATAAAATAAAAATTAAAAANTTTTGTACTCATTTTTTTAAATTTACTTTTTAATTGGAGGAAAATTGCTTTACAATTGTTGTGTTGTTTTCTGTGATACATTTTTTTGTAATGTACAGAAGTTTTGGACTATTTTACAAAGAAGCATGGTTTCGGTTTGTGGGTTTTGGCAATATGGTTAGAAAAGAATTCTCTTTGAGAGTAGATAAATATTTGTATTTCTTTCTACAGTGTTTACATTACTTAAATATTTAATTTATTTGGCATTTATTTTGGTTTATAGATTAAGAGACAGATTTAATGTTTTTCAGGTCCACACCATTTAGTGAATAATCTGGTTTTGCTTCATCTGTTTCAAATGGTGCTTTTAATATTATGCTGTATTTTTATAGCTGCTGGACTTATCTGGACTTTTTACTTTGTACAGTTTTTTCCATCTCTGTAATTTTTGTGGTAGTATTCTTTTTAAAAGTACTTAATATCTGGAAGTACGTGTCACTTTTCCTGTTCCATCATTATTTCTGATTCAAATGTTTTTTTTTCAAAAATTTTGTAGGTTATGCTTGTTTCATCTTCCAGGGAAGTTTTTAAACTAAAACTCATTTCTGTAAATGGATTTTATGAAATTTTTGTTAAATTTTGTTACTATAGTCTTAGAGTTTGATATAAGGAGGAATTGACATAATTCTAATAAGTCATCCCATTCATCTGGGACATGAATTATCTCCCCATTCTAATTTCTTTCCTTAAAATAGAAGCTAGTTTTACTTGCCTGGTATGAGAGGTTAAAATGTTCTGGTATATCTTTATTGACCTTCTTTTTACATTTTCCTCCCCAGGTTCTTTTTGGAAAAGTGAAGAAAATTCAGCCTTCACTAGATAAAAACAAAGTTTCTTTGGATCCTTCTCCTAATTTTGACTGCCATATGTCAAGAAATACACCTTCTCTGAAGGATACCATTGAACTACAAGCCTACAGTTCAGCAGTATGTTAACTTTTTGATTCACTTGACTATATTCCCTTGACTATTTGAAAGTCACTGGCCTCACACTGTATGATACAGCGCTTAAAACAACTGTCCAAAATACTAAGTGGAAGTTTCTTACTTCATTCATGTTTGTTTAGGTCATGTAATATGACCTGAATACCAAATAAGCCAGTAAGATGACAGGGTAACACAAAGAATACCTGCTTCACAGATACTGCATTTTTTATGAATTAAAGGTTTGTGGCAACTTTGCCAAGTCTGTTGGCACCCTTTTTCCATATAATATGACCTAAATAAGTAAATAGTAAAAGCTGATTTAATATTTTTGATCTGAAAACATTAATAAAGAAGATTCTAGATTTGCATTTAATTTTGATCCAAGTAGCTACTTTTATTTAAATGTTTCATATTAATGCCTAACTTGCAAAAGAAAGATACTTTGAAATAACCTTACTGATCCTTTGTACTTTGTAAAAGGAGATCATTAAATAGTAGACTAATTGTTAAACAGTAATTTTCTAAACTTTTAACCTTTTATAGAAGATTAAATTATAAATTTCATTATGTATAATCATATGTATATGATTAAATGAGGATATTTTAGAGGATATATATATGCTCCCACATGTAAGTTGTATTAAGCTATTGTTATTTTTCTAGTTGGCTTTTCCTCCCAGATAAAATACAATATAGTGGTTCCTAGCATATGCAAGGCATTGTAGTTTTAATGGAGAAATGCTTTTTTATTTAAACATAGATTGCATCTGTTTCTGCTGATATTCGAAGCCTATCAAGGAAAAAATATGTTGTGGAGAAAAAAATTCATCTTCTAGAAAACTAGAGTTGAAGAAGACAGGGAGAGGGGAGATGTATGAAAGATGGTTAATAAACAGCAACTAGAGTTAAATAGATTTTTAAAATTAGAAACTTATTCAAGTCTATAAAAGTTAATCCTCATAAAAATGTTCTTTATCTTTTAGGTATACTTGTATGAATATAATATTCTTTCAAAGCCAGTAGATAAACCTAGGCAGTGTCTTCCATATGCAATAGTAACAGTAAAATTTATTGGTCAAAAAGTAGATAATGGACACTTTATGACATCTCTGAGATCCCTCTCAACAGGATTTCCTAAGAGAACTGGTAAGAAACATATTTTTCTACTTTAGTAGCATCTGTGGTGGTCTTACTGGTGAATATTATTTTCTAATACATCATGAATCTCTAAACAAAATAGGTGTGCTTCCCCTGTTTTTGATTTTATGTATCTAGAATTACTGCTGTAACTACTTTTGTTACTTCTTTTTCTCAGCGTTATGTTTGTGTGATTCTTCCATGTTGATATGTATTTCACATATATATATATATACACAAATACTCACACACATAATATTCAATTTTATGACTATACATTATACCTCTGAGTATATTTGGACATTTTGTGGTTTTCTTCACATTCCAAGCATTGCTATTTTAAACATTCATATAAGTGTCTCAGTGCATATGTGCAAACTTTTCTACAGAGTATATATCTACATCAAGAGTGTACCACTTAATCTAGAAACAGTGTCATGGTTTTCAAAAGTAGTTGCATCAGTTCAGTTCAGTCGCTCAGTCATGTCTGACTCTTTGTGACCCCATGAACTGCAGCACTCCAGGCCTCCCTATCCATCACCAACTCCCAGAGTACACCCAAACCCATGTCCATTGAGTCGGTGATGCCATCTAATCATCTTATCCTCTGTCATCCCCTTCTCCTCCTGCCCTCAATCTTTCCCAGCATCAGGATCTTTTCAAATGAGTCAGCTCTTCGCATCAGGTGGTCAGAGTATTGGAATTTCAGTTTCAATATCAGTCCATCAGGTTACCTTAATTACTCTCTATCATTGCCAGCATGATATACTTAAAAAACAGAAATTTCTGATTTAAAAACAAACATATGGATACCAAAGGGAAAAGTAAGGGGGAGGGATAAGTTAGGAGTTTGGGATTAACAAGTATACATTAATATATATAAAATAGGTAATCAGCAAGGACCTACTGTATAGCCCTGGAAACTCTTCTCAGTAACCTATACAGGAAAAGAATATGAAGAAGAATGGATATATTTATATGTATAACTGAGTCAGTTTTCTTTATANATATTTTTCTACTTTAGTAGCATCTGTGGTGGTCTTACTGGTGAATATTATTTTCTAATACATCATGAATCTCTAAACAAAATAGGTGTGCTTCCCCTGTTTTTGATTTTATGTATCTAGAATTACTGCTGTAACTACTTTTGTTACTTCTTTTTCTCAGCGTTATGTTTGTGTGATTCTTCCATGTTGATATGTATTTCACATATATATATATATACACAAATACTCACACACATAATATTCAATTTTATGACTATACATTATACCTCTGAGTATATTTGGACATTTTGTGGTTTTCTTCACATTCCAAGCATTGCTATTTTAAACATTCATATAAGTGTCTCAGTGCATATGTGCAAACTTTTCTACAGAGTATATATCTACATCAAGAGTGTACCACTTAATCTAGAAACAGTGTCATGGTTTTCAAAAGTAGTTGCATCAGTTCAGTTCAGTCGCTCAGTCATGTCTGACTCTTTGTGACCCCATGAACTGCAGCACTCCAGGCCTCCCTATCCATCACCAACTCCCAGAGTACACCCAAACCCATGTCCATTGAGTCGGTGATGCCATCTAATCATCTTATCCTCTGTCATCCCCTTCTCCTCCTGCCCTCAATCTTTCCCAGCATCAGGATCTTTTCAAATGAGTCAGCTCTTCGCATCAGGTGGTCAGAGTATTGGAATTTCAGTTTCAATATCAGTCCATCAGGTTACCTTAATTACTCTCTATCATTGCCAGCATGATATACTTAAAAAACAAAAATTTCTGATTTAAAAACAAACATATGGATACCAAAGGGAAAAGTAAGGGGGAGGGATAAGTTAGGAGTTTGGGATTAACAAGTATACATTAATATATATAAAATAGGTAATCAGCAAGGACCTACTGTATAGCCCTGGAAACTCTTCTCAGTAACCTATACAGGAAAAGAATATGAAGAAGAATGGATATATTTATATGTATAACTGAGTCAGTTTTCTTTATATCTGAAACAAACACAGTATTGTAAATCAGCTACGCTCCAATATAAAATAAAAATTAAATTTAAAAAGTTTCTGCCAGCATAGTGAGTGGGATACGTTATCATTATCAGCTCAAAAGAGAATATTTACCCATTAAAAGCTATTATTTGTCTTTTTCCCCAAGCCCCACACTACCCCTAAACAGTCACCAATCTGCTTTCTGTCTCTATAAACCTATTCTGGCCATTTCATATGAGTGAAGTCCTAAGTAGTAGCCTTTTGTGACTGGTGACTTTTGCTTAACAGTGTTTTCAGGGCTCAGGCATGTTGCAGCATGTGTCAGTACCTCATTGCTTTTTGTGGAATAATATTCTGTTACATAGATACATTACATTGTGCTTATTCATTCATCAGTTGATGGCCATTGGGTTGTTTCCACCTTTTAGCAATTATGAATATTTGTGCTAAGAACTTTCTTGTACAAGATTAGGTGCAGACGTGTTTCCTTTGCTCTTAGGTATATAGCTAAGAGTCATGTGATCATAGGGTAAGTCTGTATCAACCATTCAAGGAACTGCCAGACTATTTTCCAAAGTGGCTGCACCATTGGCATTTACCTTAACAATGTATGTGGGTTAGAATTTCTCCACTTTCTTGTTAACACTTGTTATTATCTGACTTTGATTGTAGCCATTTTGTGGATACAAGGTGAGGTTTTCAGAGTAAAATTTTTATACTTCTTTTGTTAAATGTATTCCTAAGTATTGTATTCTTTTTGATCCTCTTGTAAATAGAGTTATTTTCTCAATAGTAATTTCCTTGGAATTTTCTATATGCAAGATAGAGTCCATATGCAAATAGAGGTAGTTTTACTTCTTCCTTTCCAGTCTAGATGTCTTTTATTTCTTTTTCTTGGCTAATTGTGTTGGCTAGAACCTCCAGTAGAATGTTAAATAGAAGTGGTAAGAGTGGTCATCTTTGTCTTGTTCCTAAACTTAGGGGGAAAGTGTTTATTTTTCCCCAGTAAGTATCATGTTAGCTGTGGGGGTCTTTTAAATGTCCTTTACCATGTAGAGGAAACTCCTTTCTATTCCTAGTAAGTTGAGTGCTTTTATCTTGAGAAGGGAAATTATCCCTCAGAATCCTAAAAGGTTTTTTAATGTAAATCTTCTTGTGCATTTAGTAGGGTTGGACATCTTTTTGTATTTGTTGACAAGTTTTATTTAACCCATGATTTTCTTAGTCATATACTTTGCCCAACTATCTATTGTATTGTCTTTTTATTAATCTTTTGAAGATACTATATATTTTTATGTATTCCAATATATGTAATAATATACTGTTAGTCTCATCCCTATTTTTGAACATTTCCACTATAGCTTACTATAATTGAAAATATAATCACAGTGGTTATATAATTTGGGAATCTTCAACAGAGCTATTTTTTTAACATTTTGTGAAAACTAAATGGTATATTCTCAGTGATATGATTATGATTTCATATATTATTCATGAGCAGTTTCTCATTGTTAGTCTGTTTTAATAATGGTATTTTCATGGTACTGCTTACCTATGTACCCAAGAGCTCAGTTGGTAAAGAATCCGCCTGCAATGTTGGAGACCCTGGTTTGATTCCTGGGTCAGGAAGATCCACTGAAGAAGAAATAGGATACCCACTCCAGAATCCTTGGGCTTCCCTTGTGGCTCAGCTGATAAAGAATCCTCCTGCAATGCAGGAGACCTGGGTTTGATTCATGGGTTGGGAATATCCCCCAGAGAAGGGAAAGGCTACCCACTCAAATATAATATTCTGGCCTGGACTGTATAATCCATGGGGTCGCAAAGAATGGGACATAACTGAGTGACTTTCACTTTCATTGAGCTATGAATGCTTTGTGA
The DNA here is from genome assembly GCA_006410735.1 of Raphicerus campestris. NCBI lineage: Eukaryota > Metazoa > Chordata > Mammalia > Artiodactyla > Bovidae > Raphicerus > Raphicerus campestris. The sequence continues at coordinate 203,695 of SJYW01025030.1, forward strand.
ACATTTTACTTGCTCATTATGCATTTTATAAGTTCCTTTGTTATTCTGTGAAATTCTTTATGAAGTTTTAGGAATAATCTCTAAAAAATTGAAAGAAAATTTACTTCTATTTTCCAGGTTTTTATTTACATATATTATTTGCCAGAATATTTATTTCATAGTGGAGCAAGGGTAGTGGCTTGCTTTGGCTTCTGGGAAAGATTTTGTGCAAACTTTTTGATCTTCCACCCACCCCCATTTCTTCACCTAATTCCCCTTTCCTTTCTGTTTTTGTTCTCCTGTGGTAGAGGGAAATGAAGCAAGGTAACAGTAGATACAGAGAGATAATCTGACCTAATCATATGTAGACTCTATTACAGAATACCTGCTTGTAGTAAACTAGAGAAGAAAGACCTAGTCTGTGATAAAAGTGTGTTTTTATTCCTGTTTAATTTTTCTATTAGTGTTTGTCAGAATTCNGAGATAATCTGACCTAATCATATGTAGACTCTATTACAGAATACCTGCTTGTAGTAAACTAGAGAAGAAAGACCTAGTCTGTGATAAAAGTGTGTTTTTATTCCTGTTTAATTTTTCTATTAGTGTTTGTCAGAATTCAGATTTTTATGGCAAAGACTTATGTTAGTAAGGGGCCTATAAGACAGAAGTTCCTGCTACATCATTTATACTTTATTGGTCAGTTACTCATCCTCTTCTCTTCTTGCTTTTTCTGCTGAGAACATACTTTAATCATTAGCTTATTTGATAGACTTTTAGTCACTGCCACTCATGACATGGTGTACTTGCATTAATAGAGTTGCCTGTAGGAATACTTTTTCTTCCTACTTTTCCTTACTTTCTTATTATTTCCACAGAAAGGACGTGCTCTCTGAATAACTGTACAGTGGCCAAAAGAATTGGAAAAGGAAAAGATGCTACTGTCATCTTTGAGCATTTCAGGAAACCTATAGATCCATTTGTTCAGGAAAACTGTTCATGCACTGCGTCAAATTCAGAGATAAATCCTTCCAACTCAGATATTTCTAATTGCTATGGAACTATCCAAAATGGAAACACTTCTGTACTTGAAACATACAGTGGACATATGGAGTACAATTCAGCAGAATGCAGAGACACGTCTCAATTACTTGCATGTGATCCAGGCTATTCATTTATTCCCAGTAATACTGGAGAAAGTGTTAATAATAGTGACCTCCTAAATTTGACATATCTTAAAGCTGTTTTAAGTAGTCTTGCTGCTGCTTTTCCCCTTCATAACAATAGTGACTCAAGCACAGTTATCACTTCAAAACTCATCAAAGACCCAAGACTGATGAAGAGAGAAGAAAGCATGGGAAAAGATAATACTGTTACAGGTTTAAGTGAGGTTTTGCCATTTGAGAAGAGTTTAGATTTTGTTAATTCAGAAATAAACTTGTCATCTATGCCAGCTAATCCTGCCTCCACATCTGAAGGCATGCCTGCTGATCAGACTATTACTAATGGTTTGGATGCCTCTTGCTTCAGAATTTCTTTGGATGATTCACAAACCCAGGCTCACAACCTGGGCTCTAAGACCTATGATTGTACAGCTCTCAATAAAATTACCATGGCAGGGCAATGTGAGAACGAGGATGATTTTTCCTTCCCAATGTTTTTGTCAAATGTAGTTTCAGAAGCGGAAATCCAAAAACACAAGGAAGGAAAAGCTCAGAGATCCCGGCAGAGAGACACCATCCCATTTTTAACTGACGAAAGCAGTGAGTCACATGACGCTTATGAATCAATGGATATTCGTACAGACAAGTACAGTGGTCCCACCTCTCCAGAATCACAGTTTTCTAGTTTTAAAACTGTATATGAGTCTGGTCACCAAATGTCTACACTTTTTCCACTCCAAAGTGAAGAAAGCATACATGAGTACATTCAAAATACCGGAAAGATGAGAATCTTCACCGAGCCAGAAGACAATGCCAAACAGGAAGAAAGGCAAAGTTTGTGGAAAGGAAGTGATCATTCTTTTACTAATAAAAGAAAAATCGGTCCAATAGACAATTACATTTCTTTGAACCAAGACAACAAAGAGAATGAGAGTCTTGATTATTTGCAGGAAAACTGTGATCAAATATTAATTACTCAAGGGTTAGAAAAAACAAAATCTTTGCCATTTACCACAGAGGAGAAGTATGAGCTAGGTCACCTAGCATTGGAAATACAAAACAGTCTTACTCCAAGAGTGGAGAAACTTCCACAGAAGCCTCCTAAGAACTCTTTAGAGTATAAAGATAACGTTCATGCAAATTTTGCCATTTCTCAAAAACTAATGGAGCTAAAATTGGAAAAACCAGGTCAAAACTGTGTTAGCATTATGGNCTCAGATATTTCTAATTGCTATGGAACTATCCAAAATGGAAACACTTCTGTACTTGAAACATACAGTGGACATATGGAGTACAATTCAGCAGAATGCAGAGACACGTCTCAATTACTTGCATGTGATCCAGGCTATTCATTTATTCCCAGTAATACTGGAGAAAGTGTTAATAATAGTGACCTCCTAAATTTGACATATCTTAAAGCTGTTTTAAGTAGTCTTGCTGCTGCTTTTCCCCTTCATAACAATAGTGACTCAAGCACAGTTATCACTTCAAAACTCATCAAAGACCCAAGACTGATGAAGAGAGAAGAAAGCATGGGAAAAGATAATACTGTTACAGGTTTAAGTGAGGTTTTGCCATTTGAGAAGAGTTTAGATTTTGTTAATTCAGAAATAAACTTGTCATCTATGCCAGCTAATCCTGCCTCCACATCTGAAGGCATGCCTGCTGATCAGACTATTACTAATGGTTTGGATGCCTCTTGCTTCAGAATTTCTTTGGATGATTCACAAACCCAGGCTCACAACCTGGGCTCTAAGACCTATGATTGTACAGCTCTCAATAAAATTACCATGGCAGGGCAATGTGAGAACGAGGATGATTTTTCCTTCCCAATGTTTTTGTCAAATGTAGTTTCAGAAGCGGAAATCCAAAAAGACAAGGAAGGAAAAGCTCAGAGATCCCGGCAGAGAGACACCATCCCATTTTTAACTGACGAAAGCAGTGAGTCACATGACGCTTATGAATCAATGGATATTCGTACAGACAAGTACAGTGGTCCCACCTCTCCAGAATCACAGTTTTCTAGTTTTAAAACTGTATATGAGTCTGGTCACCAAATGTCTACACTTTTTCCACTCCAAAGTGAAGAAAGCATACATGAGTACATTCAAAATACCGGAAAGATGAGAATCTTCACCGAGCCAGAAGACAATGCCAAACAGGAAGAAAGGCAAAGTTTGTGGAAAGGAAGTGATCATTCTTTTACTAATAAAAGAAAAATCGGTCCAATAGACAATTACATTTCTTTGAACCAAGACAACAAAGAGAATGAGAGTCTTGATTATTTGCAGGAAAACTGTGATCAAATATTAATTACTCAAGGGTTAGAAAAAACAAAATCTTTGCCATTTACCACAGAGGAGAAGTATGAGCTAGGTCACCTAGCATTGGAAATACAAAACAGTCTTACTCCAAGAGTGGAGAAACTTCCACAGAAGCCTCCTAAGAACTCTTTAGAGTATAAAGATAACGTTCATGCAAATTTTGCCATTTCTCAAAAACTAATGGAGCTAAAATTGGAAAAACCAGGTCAAAACTGTGTTAGCATTATGGCTGATGCTTTCCAGGAAGCAGAAGACATTCCCCAGACCACACAACTGCCAGCTGTTACTTCTTGTCATGATATTAAAATAGCTCATGATGCAAATTGCAGCATAGCTAGAGAACATATATGTGTTCAAAGGAGAAATGAATATGATCCAGTGTCCCTAGAAAACATTCAGAGAGACTGCAAAGAAACTCCTCTAATTAACAATAAAGGTCAGCATCACACTCAGTTCTGTATTGCACAATTGAACAATGATGTGCACCTGAGTACTAATTTCAGAGAACAAAGAGATAAAGAAAGCCAGAATGAGGCTGAAATGGAGAACATTGCTTCATCTATAGAAAACAACGTAGGGAATATATACAGAGATGGAGATGAGAAGCAGAGTTTCCAGACACACAAAACCAAATTTTTTACCAACATAGGTGAAAGGAGGGTGAATAAAGATGACAATAGCATTGAAATTTTGAGTTCTGAAGAATTTTCTACTGCTTTTAACTTAACTAGTGGAAAAAAACATGTATGCACCGAGTCTACATCATTGGAGAATGAAGATCCCATTACTGCTATAAAAGAAAAAGGTATTCAGACTACTGAAAGGACTGGAGAGCACTTAATTTCTACAGCATTTCTTCACATTGCAAGTTCTTCGGTAAATACAGCCTCACATGCTGCAGCCGAGATAGCCGATGCTGCAATGCCTGTGGTAAGCACAAATCCTGAAGATCACCAAAGAGCCCAGTTTAACGAAACTTGTTCTGAGAGTCCAGATTTTGGTTTGTTAAGCAAACTTGAGGTTTCTGCTTCTGAAATAAATACAGATAAAAATCAATTCCACAACTCATTTTATCAAGCAGTAAGTGACAACTCAGTTCTTCAAAGTTTCAAATTGGATAATGAAACTGAAGTGAGATCAGAAGAGAATGATGATGCTTTTCCTGTGAGTAGTCCACAGGGTACTCATAGCCATGGAAATGTACTTTATGAAGAATTCGAGGACTCCTATGAGGCTCTGAAGTCTCGCATCGATTGGGAAGGTCTGTTGGGAAGCAGTAATGGGGAGATGGAAGTTTTGGAAAGCACCACAAGAGGTGAGAACTGGGACCAGCATTGCCCTGAGGAACAGAGTTGTGATTTTTCCTCTACACAAAATGATGAAGCAGAGCTCTTCGTACCAATTGTACTTCCTGACCTGCAAGTTACGATTACTAATACATTTGTGAAAGGATTCAGCCCTACTGTTGAGTCCCTTGCATCAAAAGATGATTTCTGCAGATCTGTAACTGAAGCCACAAAATCAGAAACAAATGAGGAGGAAGAAGAAGTTCTAGAATTTGAAATTCATTCTCAGTGTTCTGCTGAAAATTCAGATCATCCCTCTGAAAATGAATTTGGTAATAGAAGGCAAGAATCTGGACTAGCAAGTGAATCTGCAGCCTCACTTTCTTTTGACTTGAGTCATAATATGCATGCGAATCACGTGTCTGAAAAACAAAACAGACCTTTGCTAACGGAACCTTCTGATGTCACAACAGTAAACAAGGAAAACAGATGTTCCCTGACAAACTCAAAAACCAGTGGTAATGATACTAGAAGTAAAAAGGAGACAGGATCAAGAATGAGCAAAAGAAAGCCCCATACACCTTTCAGGGACCAGAAGATACCAGATAAAAATTTAAGACATCACAAAATTTGTGAGAAGAAGAGGAAGCTAACAAGTCAAGACTCATTGGAATATTTTTTTTGGTTATCCCAAGAACGGATTAAAACCTTTTCCCAGTCAGAAAAACACATTGGGAATGTCCTGGATATTCTAAATAGAGAAGCATCTTTATGCAAAAGCAAATGTCTTTCCAGAAAACTTGACAGAGCCATTCTTCACTTAAAAGAAGCTCACAGAAGAGTTCACACGTCTTTGCAGCTGATAACTAAAGTGGGAGCAAAAAGAAGGGGCCCTTTACCAAAAGCATATGCAGTAACATGCAATAGTTTCTGGGAAAGTTGTGACCTTCAAGGTTATAGTTCTGTGTCTGAAAGAAGGTATTATTCCACTAAACATTTTCTGTCAAAAAGAAAATACAATATACCTGGAGAGAATAGAACTTTCGGATTTGAAGCTGATACTCTTGTATCAAAGCACAAGTTTTATAGAACAAGTAGAGAGAGATTCACAGAGTGCCTTTCTGAAAATGTGTCCGGTGTCTCCAGTAGTCACACCACAATTCACATGAGAGAATATTTTGATCAAGTGTGTCCGGAATCACAGTTAGCCCTGTGCTCCGTGTCTCAAAGTACAAGTCAGTCAGCTTATACCAACAGCAGTGTGAGAAATTCCAAATCATCAGAACTTCAGCCTTTTTCTATAAAAACTAGATGTCTCTTTTCCCCAGACTGCCCAGATGAGAAGCTAACTAAAAATGAAAATCAAACTGATATAGAGTTTTCATCTAACATTAGTAAATGTGAAAAACTTGAGAACCATTCAGCACTTGATAATAGTAAGTATATAACAAAAATAAACAATTCTGAGGCCAAAGAAATAATAAGTGAAAGGAATTTGATGTCTTTAAGTTGCATAAAAGAAAACAACCTAAGCTTTAGTGTGGACCAAAATAATGATGCAACTTGTACAGCCCACACAAAAGCGGAAACTGACGTAGTTATTTCCATNGACTAGCAAGTGAATCTGCAGCCTCACTTTCTTTTGACTTGAGTCATAATATGCATGCGAATCACGTGTCTGAAAAACAAAACAGACCTTTGCTAACGGAACCTTCTGATGTCACAACAGTAAACAAGGAAAACAGATGTTCCCTGACAAACTCAAAAACCAGTGGTAATGATACTAGAAGTAAAAAGGAGACAGGATCAAGAATGAGCAAAAGAAAGCCCCATACACCTTTCAGGGACCAGAAGATACCAGATAAAAATTTAAGACATCACAAAATTTGTGAGAAGAAGAGGAAGCTAACAAGTCAAGACTCATTGGAATATTTTTTTTGGTTATCCCAAGAACGAATTAAAACCTTTTCCCAGTCAGAAAAACACATTGGGAGTGTCCTGGATATTCTAAATAGAGAAGCATCTTTATGCAAAAGCAAATGTCTTTCCAGAAAACTTGACAGAGCCATTCTTCACTTAAAAGAAGCTCACAGAAGAGTTCACACGTCTTTGCAGCTGATAACTAAAGTGGGAGCAAAAAGAAGGGGCCCTTTACCAAAAGCATATGCAGTAACATGCAATAGTTTCTGGGAAAGTTGTGACCTTCAAGGTTATAGTTCTGTGTCTGAAAGAAGGTATTATTCCACTAAACATTTTCTGTCAAAAAGAAAATACAATATACCTGGAGAGAATAGAACTTTCGGATTTGAAGCTGATACTCTTGTATCAAAGCACAAGTTTTATAGAACAAGTAGAGAGAGATTCACAGAGTGCCTTTCTGAAAATGTGTCCGGTGTCTCCAGTAGTCACACCACAATTCACATGAGAGAATATTTTGATCAAGTGTGTCCGGAATCACAGTTAGCCCTGTGCTCCGTGTCTCAAAGTACAAGTCAGTCAGCTTATACCAACAGCAGTGTGAGAAATTCCAAATCATCAGAACTTCAGCCTTTTTCTATAAAAACTAGATGTCTCTTTTCCCCAGACTGCCCAGATGAGAAGCTAACTAAAAATGAAAATCAAACTGATATAGAGTTTTCATCTAACATTAGTAAATGTGAAAAACTTGAGAACCATTCAGCACTTGATAATAGTAAGTATATAACAAAAATAAACAATTCTGAGGCCAAAGAAATAATAAGTGAAAGGAATTTGATGTCTTTAAGTTGCATAAAAGAAAACAACCTAAGCTTTAGTGTGGACCAAAATAATGATGCAACTTGTACAGCCCACACAAAAGCGGAAACTGACGTAGTTATTTCCATCTTAGAATCAAAGGTGAAACATTTTTTTGACATTGATATCTACAAACCAAATAACCTTATTTTATCTGGTTATAAAGGAAACTTGGAGGTAAATTTTCCTATAGAAAAATGGACAACTCCTAAGGAGAGCTCCAAACCAGGCATTGTTACAGGAAACTTCCTTATGGATCCATTAAGTCAAACTCTGATAACAAGCAAAAAGTCTAACAGTATTCCTCAGTCGTTATCAACCGCTCCAGCGACAGACAGTGAGGGAGAATCTTCGAAGTCTTCCATGGCTACACAGAGCATTGCTGCTGTAGATTTTCCAGCAGTGTCTACCATTGCACCACACTGCCTACAAGGATATGGTGGAAACGAACTTCAAAAGACAGAATATTGCTCTTCAAGTAAATGCGTTCATATCGATGGGAATGAAACAGATGTTGAGAATTCTGAGGTGACTGGCGCATCAGAAACTGAAGAAAGTACAGACAGTGCGATGAGGAAAGTATTTGCCGATGATAGTTCTCTGCTCATAAAAGATAACATAAAGGGCTCTTCTTCCCAAGAAGGTATTGGAGAGAAAGACATTCAGGACAGAAAAGTGTGGAAAAATGAACAAGCAGGAAAAGCAAAGGATTCCGTTCACATGAACGTGGCTGAAGGATCGAGTGTTAAGACTGAGTACAAAGATCAAAAGAATAATGTATTAGAAGGCTCCTCCTGCTTAAGTGAGAAAACGATGCAAAATCACTTGATTGATTCTCATGTAAAGATTAAAAAGGCTACTGAGATAGTCTCTTTGAGAAACATTGCTTCTAATCAGCTTAACAAAAGAAAGAAGGAGGAGGGAAAAGTTAGCCATGACTCTGAGTGTGACTCCTCGTTAGATTCAGAAGTAGCCTGTGACCCCGAACCAGACATTACAGGAAGGAATCCCATGCCTCATCTGCATGGCCAGTCTGAACCCTCCAAAGTCTCTCCTCCTCCTCCGAAGAAGACTACGTCATACATGAATGAATTCAAAGAAAAACATTGTTCAAGTAATAATTTGGCTCCTACAGTTAAGCTCAACCAAATTTTGAGGAGGGCAGATGAAACGTCATCTGTACAGATTCTGCAGGAAGAAACTGAAGTTTGTCAAAATATTCTTCCTTTGTTTGTTGAAGCTTTTGAAAGAAAACAAAAATGTTCATTTAAACAAATCTTGATTTCAAGAGACCTGTTGGTAGAAGAAAACCTATGGAGTAACTGCAAACACAGATTAAAACCGTGTGCTGTTGACTCCTTGGTAGACCTCCAAATGATGATGGAAACTATTCAGTTCATTGAAAACAAAAAGAGGCTCCTGGGAGGTGAACCAACATTCCGGAGCTTGCTCTGGTATGATGAGACACTGTACAGTGAGCTGCTTGGCAGACCACGTGGATTTCAGCAACAATCCAATTTCTATCCAGCTTTTCAAGGCAGATTAAAATATAATGCCTTCTCTGAGCTGCAGAGCTATCATGATCAATTAATTGAACTGTTGGGAGAAACCAAAAGGAGAAACAATTCATACTATGCATACTTAAAATACAAGCGACAAATTGATGAATGTGAAGCAGTAATGAAGCAATGTTCAAATTGCTTTGACTTTTCTCTTTCTGTGCCATTTACCTGTGGAGTTAACTTTGGAGATAGTCTAGGAGACCTAGAAACCTTGAGGAAAAGTACATTAAGCCTGATCAGTACGTATGGGAACTGTCCCCAAATTGATTTCTGTCCAGGAAAACAAGACCATCTGTGGATTATCATAGAAATGATCTCCTCAAAAGTTAATTTTATCAAGAGCAATGAGGCAGTAAATATTAAAATAGCTCTTTATGGTCTGGAACATATCTTTTTTGATGCTTCAAAAAGTCTTGTTTGGGAGGAAAAGAGACAATCTTTCTGCAAAAATTACTCAGAAAGGAACAAAGAAATACTACTTAGAATGAATCAATGTGCAGTTTCTAAGTTGCAGAAGATATATGATACATTGTCTAAAGATTTAAGCATTGAACAAATTTCCACTATTGGACTTGAGAATTCAGTGATTGCTTCAAATGCTGTAGTAAACAAAGCAGCAATTAGCATAGAAAACTCTAGGCTTAATGGTACTTTGCTTTCACATCCAGATATCTGTTGTGTTAGTGAAATATTGGATCAGGCTGAATTTGCAGATGTGAAAAAATTACAGGAACTCACTTTGAGATGTACCGATGACTTAGAAATTTTAAAAAAATGTTTTCAGTTGCTGCAGGAAGACAACATAGATGATATTTTTATCACCGAAGAAAATAGTTTGTACATGATGCAAAACTACAGCCATAAGGCAGTAATTTTAAAACCTGCGGCCATTGAAACCTATATTGAAATCGTCATGCTCTCAGAAACAATTCACTTTCTTAAAAACTCAGTGGCAAAGAAACTAGACAAGCAGAGGTTTCGAAGTATGCTTTGGTTTGATTTGTCACTTCTTCCTGAACTAGTTCAGTGCCAAGAAAAAATGACTTCTTTCTCATTTCTAAAAGGTAATCCAACAGATTGTCTTTGGAAGGTGATAGAGATTTCTATTTCTGAACTTAAGAGAGATCTGGATATTATCTACAAATATAATGAAGCTGTTAACTGCTCCTATGCTGTTCGTTTGCTGTCAAGAGAACTTGAAGAACTTTCAGAAATAAAAAACCTTGTTAAGAAATCAGAGTATTCCATTTCCACATACATCAACTTTGTGCCATGTATAGCATCCATAAATTACGGAACCACCGTGACAGAATTAGAATACAACTACAGTCAGTTTTCCACACTGCTTGGAAGTATAACAGCCACCCCTCGGAAGGATTTAGGGAAAATGGTCCATACTATGAAAGTCATGAAAACGATTGAGCATATGAAGATAATATGTGTTAAAAATGCTCAGTTAACCATTTCCTTTATCCTATGCCAAATGCTACACAACAGAAAGACTTCCCAACCAAAGAGAAAGAAAAATGCGAATAGTCCTATAAATTGTAGGAAGAGTATCAAAAAGTCCAGTACCTGTGGGAAGGTAGGTGCCTTTAGTTTCAGAGTACATAGTTAAAGATGTTTCAAATTCCTCTAAAAAACGACCTATCACTGTAGACAAATGTGGAGACTCTCAGGAACAAGAGAAAGACACTGCTGTTCCCAGTTGTAAAAAACAAAAGGTAATGAATGTTTTAAAGTGAGTTTTCTGAGTCTAAGAGAGCGAACTTGTTGAACCAAACAAGTATGTAGTTTACAGAATTGTAAAAATTAAGAATGCTTTAGATGTTGCCTTGCAAAATGAATTTACTGATTAAACTACTGGATTAAACCATTCATATTATCTGTAAAATGATATGAACGACTATGTATATGAGAGATACGTTAACAAATGTCTAGCTTTAAACTTACAAATTAATTATTTTATTAGAAAACGCTTCTTGGAAGATTGTGAATTTTAATAATTGCCTAAGAGAAAGTCTATATTATGAGTGAGCAAGTATTGAGCGAGTGACCAAGTTATTTAGTGAATAGCTTCTCTACAACAAGGCTATACTTAATGTTATAAATAAAAATTGATAGTGAGTCTTTGTTCTTGACCATTATCACCCACACAGAGAAACAGTAGCAATATTTTAAAATATTTAATTATGAAGGAGTTAGAAGTTGTCGTACATAAGTGCATTTTGTTTAACAAATTTTATACAGCATTTATTAAATAGTTGGCAATGTTCTGATGATTGTACAAGCATTAACTGTCTTTATTCTTCACAAAGTGCTTTTTCCATGTTTTTTCAATGATTTACAGGGGAGAGATTCTAAATATAGTTGTAAGTAGTAAGTCACCCAGGTCTTAGGAAAAAAGTACTGTTTTACAGAATAAGAAAGAAAAATCCACACTTGACAGGCATTACGTACCATGGGACTGGGTGACTGGCTTACTGAAAAGTATATAAAACACAGAGCAGGCTTCCTACTTGTTGTAAGATGTGGGTGAAGAGAATGTTGCTAATTGCATTTTTACAAAATTTTTCCAAACATTTTTCAAATGTGAGACGTTCAACAGAGTCACTGATTTTTAAAGGAGAGGATCATTAATGAAGATAGTTTCAGATGGTGCATTTTAGAGGATGACAGAACAAGCAATTGCAGATGTCTGGTAAATAAAATAATGAATATCTGGTAATTTAAACCATCAACAATGTAGGTTTTTGTATTTTTTAAACATAGGTTGGCATGAAACATATCACAGAAATCAAAAGAGAAAAGTCACCATTCGAGCATGCAAGGTAGGAGTTGCCATCAGCCCTGTCTGATGAAANGAAAGAAAAATGCGAATAGTCCTATAAATTGTAGGAAGAGTATCAAAAAGTCCAGTACCTGTGGGAAGGTAGGTGCCTTTAGTTTCAGAGTACATAGTTAAAGATGTTTCAAATTCCTCTAAAAAACGACCTATCACTGTAGACAAATGTGGAGACTCTCAGGAACAAGAGAAAGACACTGCTGTTCCCAGTTGTAAAAAACAAAAGGTAATGAATGTTTTAAAGTGAGTTTTCTGAGTCTAAGAGAGCGAACTTGTTGAACCAAACAAGTATGTAGTTTACAGAATTGTAAAAATTAAGAATGCTTTAGATGTTGCCTTGCAAAATGAATTTACTGATTAAACTACTGGATTAAACCATTCATATTATCTGTAAAATGATATGAACGACTATGTATATGAGAGATACGTTAACAAATGTCTAGCTTTAAACTTACAAATTAATTATTTTATTAGAAAACGCTTCTTGGAAGATTGTGAATTTTAATAATTGCCTAAGAGAAAGTCTATATTATGAGTGAGCAAGTATTGAGCGAGTGACCAAGTTATTTAGTGAATAGCTTCTCTACAACAAGGCTATACTTAATGTTATAAATAAAAATTGATAGTGAGTCTTTGTTCTTGACCATTATCACCCACACAGAGAAACAGTAGCAATATTTTAAAATATTTAATTATGAAGGAGTTAGAAGTTGTCGTACATAAGTGCATTTTGTTTAACAAATTTTATACAGCATTTATTAAATAGTTGGCAATGTTCTAATGATTGTACAAGCATTAACTGTCTTTATTCTTCACAAAGTGCTTTTTCCATGTTTTTTCAATGATTTACAGGGGAGAGATTCTAAATATAGTTGTAAGTAGTAAGTCACCCGGGTCTTAGGAAAAAAGTACTGTTTTACAGAATAAGAAAGAAAAATCCACACTTGACAGGCATTACGTACCATGGGACTGGGTGACTGGCTTACTGAAAAGTATATAAAACACAGAGCAGGCTTCCTACTTGTTGTAAGATGTGGGTGAAGAGAATGTTGCTAATTGCATTTTTACAAAATTTTGTCAAACATTTTTCAAATATGAGACGTTCAACAGAGTCACTGATTTTTAAAGGAGAGAATCATTAATGAAGATAGTTTCAGATGGTGCATTTTAGAGGATGATAGAACAAGCAATTGCAGATGTCTGGTAAATAAAATAATGAATATATTGTAATTTAAACCATCAACAATGTAGGTTTTTGTATTTTTTAAACATAGGTTGGCATGAAACATATCACAGAAATCAAAAGAGAAAAGTCACCATTCAAGCATGCAAGGTAGGAGTTGCCATCAGCCCTGTCTGATGAAAAACTGCATGAAATTGAGCATGTATTATGGAGCAAGGCTTGAACATTGACTTACTACCTCTTTGGGGTTCTACATGTAACTTGAGGGACAAGAGTGTGCTGAGGAGGGGGGTCTGTTTCAGTCTCTTGGTTTGAATGTCATTATGCATCGAAAGGGATGTCCCATGAAAGGTGTTTTTACAGTGATTTAAAGGGTACGGAGTGTCTAATTCAGTTAAGAGTAATAAGTCAGCTAGGGCTTAGAAAAGAGTGATGCTTTACAGAATAAGAAAGTAAACTGTCATATTTGACAGACATTATTTAATGAATTGATGGGGCTTCCTGACTGGCTTAGTAAAAAGAACATCAGAATGGGGCAAGTGATCAAAGAGAGGTTTTTAAACTTGTGAATTTCACAGATCTGTCAAATTTCAAGACTGGTTTAAAAGATACAAATTGCCAAGTTATATTACTGAGAACTTAAGTCAAACGTACACATGTCATAAGTATACTACTGTTCCATGAAAGGGTTGTATTAACACCACAGAACAGAAAGAACATGACTTCAAAATGCTAGATCTTTAAATACTTTTTTAATTCACTATTTTTAGTAAAAACAAACTGCATCATGTACATTGTTTTCACTTTGACATGAAGTAGCGCCACTGGACTTGGTGACCATTTCTTGTCTCATTCAGCTCTGTAAGGTTTTCAATTTATGACAAGCTGCATTTTCACCATTTTTTTTCCATCCTATGAAGGAAAATGGATAATAGGAACAAAAAAAGATAAGCATGTCATCTGTCTTGTTTGGTTTTGCTTCTCTAAATACAATCTTTTATTTACTCCGTTTCTAGAATCTTCTACCTGAAACAGATGACTCTGTGAATAATCATGGAGTGGCATAAAGATGAATAGGCTCTCAGAGGCCCTTCCCTGGTGGTCCAGTGGCTAAAGACCCTGTGCTCCTAATCCAGGGGGCCTGGGTTTGATTCCTGGTCAAAGAACTAGATCCCGCATGCCACAACTAAGACCTGGTATACAGCCAAATAATTAATTTTATAAAGATGAATAGGCTATCAGAAGGATAACAGAAACCAGTTCTGTAACCATCTCAGTTTTGTTGATGTATAGGTAGGTACTTGCTATTCAAAGAATCAAACTCTGCCTCACTTGGCAGGGGAATGAATTCTAATATAAAGTTAATATAGGGTGTTGTTGTCATAGAAGCACATTCTCTAAGAGTATGCCTTAGGTGCCCGGGTGGTTCAGTGGTAGAAATCTTGCCTGCCACGCGGAAGGCCCGGGTTCATGTTCCAGCTCGTGCAGCCGCAGCATCCCCTCTACTGCTCTTATNCATTAATGAAGATAGTTTCAGATGGTGCATTTTAGAGGATGACAGAACAAGCAATTGCAGATGTCTGGTAAATAAAATAATGAATATATTGTAATTTAAACCATCAACAATGTAGGTTTTTGTATTTTTTAAACATAGGTTGGCATGAAACATATCACAGAAATCAAAAGAGAAAAGTCACCATTCGAGCATGCAAGGTAGGAGTTGCCATCAGCCCTGTCTGATGAAAAACTGCATGAAATTGAGCATGTATTATGGAGCAAGGCTTGAACATTGACTTACTACCTCTTTGGGGTTCTACATGTAACTTGAGGGACAAGAGTGTGCTGAGGAGGGGGGTCTGTTTCAGTCTCTTGGTTTGAATGTCATTATGCATCGAAAGGGATGTCCCATGAAAGGTGTTTTTACAGTGATTTAAAGGGTACGGAGTGTCTAATTCAGTTAAGAGTAATAAGTCAGCTAGGGCTTAGAAAAGAGTGATGCTTTACAGAATAAGAAAGTAAAATGTCATATTTGACAGACATTATTTAATGAATTGATGGGGCTTCCTGACTGGCTTAGTAAAAAGAACATCAGAATGGGGCAAGTGATCAAAGAGAGGTTTTTAAACTTGTGAATTTCACAGATCTGTCAAATTTCAAGACTGGTTTAAAAGATACAAATTGCCAAGTTATATTACTGAGAACTTAAGTCAAACGTACACATGTCATAAGTATACTACTGTTCCATGAAAGGATTGTATTAACACCACAGAACAGAAAGAACATGACTTCAAAATGCTAGATCTTTAAATACTTTTTTAATTCACTATTTTTAGTAAAAACAAACTGCATCATGTACATTGTTTTCACTTTGACATGAAGTAGCGCCACTGGACTTGGTGACCATTTCTTGTCTCATTCAGCTCTGTAAGGTTTTCAATTTATGACAAGCTGCATTTTCACCATTTTTTTTCCATCCTATGAAGGAAAATGGATAATAGGAACAAAAAAAGATAAGCATGTCATCTGTCTTGTTTGGTTTTGCTTCTCTAAATACAATCTTTTATTTACTCCATTTCTAGAATCTTCTACCTGAAACAGATGACTCTGTGAATAATCATGGAGTGGCATAAAGATGAATAGGCTCTCAGAGGCCCTTCCCTGGTGGTCCAGTGGCTAAAGACCCTGTGCTCCTAATCCAGGGGGTCTGGGTTTGATTCCTGGTCAAAGAACTAGATCCCGCATGCCACAACTAAGACCTGGTATACAGCCAAATAATTAATTTTATAAAGATGAATAGGCTATCAGAAGGATAACAGAAACCAGTTCTGTAACCATCTCAGTTTTGTTGATGTATAGGTAGGTACTTGCTATTCAAAGAATCAAACTCTGCCTCACTTGGCAGGGGAATGAATTCTAATATAAAGTTAATATAGGGTGTTGTTGTCATAGAAGCACATTCTCTAAGAGTGTGCATTAGGTGCCCGGGTGGTTCAGTGGTAGAAATCTTGCCTGCCACGCGGAAGGCCTGGGTTCATGTTCCAGCTCGTGCAGCCGCAGCATCCCCTCTACTGCTCTTATGGCTCAGCTGGTAAAGAATCCACCTGCAATGAGGGAGACCTGGGCTCGATCCCTGGGTTGGGAAGATCCCCTGGAGAAGGGAAAGGCTACCCACTCCAGTATCCTGGCCTGGAGAATTCCATGGACTGTAAAATCCGTGGTGTCGCAAGGAGTCGGACACGACTGACTGATTTTCACTACGCTACTAAAAGGACAGATCATACAGGCAACTGTCGATCTGAAAGGTTGAGACATCACTGAAACATCATTGGAAATGTGATAAAATCAAAACTGCACTTTGTAGAAACTGTCAAATATATTGATGACAATGCAGGTTGTCATTCAAATGCCTTTTAAGGAGGCTGGACTACGTAAAATAAGGGGTTTTTAGTTTCATGAGTGGGGTATACAAATTCCAGGCCAAGGATGAATTTGTCTTGACTGTGTAAGAATGGTCACCTTTATCTTTCAACGTGTTCTTTTCCACTTGTAATTCAAAGAATTGGTTGAGACACCAAAAATTAGAATTACCTTGGGGACCTATTTGAACTCTTTTGTTCTAGACATCCATAATGAATGCTTCCTTCAGACTTCATTGAGACTGTCTTATTTAGATAGGATTGCCAAGGATGTTCAATTGGCAAGAAATTTTGGAAGTCTGCTTCTCCTATTCTTGACCTTAAACAGACAAAATACTTCAGTCATTTGTGAAAACAGAAGATAATCTTTGAGCAGGCAGTCACAGCTGGTGGTTTCACCAACTCTGTATCACTAGGCTGGAGGTATATGAATTAGAAACTACTGCAAAAAAATTAAAATCAGGAAATGTCTGAAGCATAAAATAATTTATTACAATATTGACAGCACTCTATATTTTCAGATATATTGGAAAAATATTTGAAATGTGGAATGTATCACCTTCAACATGAAAAGTAGCTAAATTTAAATCAAGGGAGTAACACTGGGGAAATGTTTCTTGCATAGTGCCAGTACAAAGAGAAAAACGTTAAATCTTAATCCCACTGCTGGGCATACACACCAAGGAAACCAGAACTGAAAGAGACACGTGTACCCCAATGTTCATCGCAGCACTGTTTATCATAGCCAGGACATGGAAGCAACCTAGATGTCCATCAGCAGATGAATGGATAAGAAAGCTGTGGTACATATACACAATGGAGTATTACTCAGCCATTAAAAAGAATACAT
>SJYW01025030.1:229265-245614 GCA_006410735.1 Raphicerus campestris
ATGCAGGATACTGGATGCTTGGGGCTGGTGCACTGGGATGACCCAGAGGGATGGTACAGGGAGGGAGGAAGGAGAGGGGGTTCAGGATGGGGAACACATGTGTACCTGTGGCGGATTCATGTTGATGTATGGAAAAACCAATACAATATTGTAAAGTAATTAGCCTCCAATTAAAATAAATTTATTTTTTAAAAAAACAGAAAATAGGAACTACAATGTATACATGTGTCTCTGGGGCAAAGAGGAGAATGTAATACAATGCACAGATATCATTACTGAATATGGGCCCTGTAGCTTAGCCAGGGGGCTTCCCAGGTGGCACTAATGGTAAAGAACCTGCCTGCCAATACAGGAGACGTAAGAGACTTGGGTTCAATCCCTGGGCCAGGAAGATGCCCTGGAGGAGGACATGGCAACCCACTCCAGTATTCTTGCCTGGAGAGTCCCATAGACAGAGGAGCCTGGAAAGCTATAGTCAGTAAGGTCACAAAGAGTCAGACATGACTGAGGTGACTTAACATGCATACCCAGACCTTCTCCAGGACCAGCCTTCTCAAGCACAGCCTATATTTCCAACATCAGAGTCACATGGGCTCCACTTACAGGATCTCATTCTAGACCTAAGCATCCAGTTCTCTGGGAGTACATTTTATTAATAGCAGTCCATGTGGTCCTGGTGCATAGTGATATCTAAGAGCCACAAGTAAAAGCTCAAAGTGGTTCAAGAAACCAAGTCAAAAGAGTGGGCAGCACCTCCTCCCTCTGGCTGAGGAGCTCAAGGCAGAGGACACTGTGTTCACAGAGATGCAATAAGCTACTTTATCTGCATTTCAGAAAAAAGAATTCTTCTCCCAAGTAAAATTTTCAAATATGTCTTCATATTGAAATTTTGTGACTGTATATTTACAGTTGTATGTATGTATCACACATAACAGGACTATGAGATCTCACTCTGAAAGTGAAAATGAAATAGGACCAGATTCATCTGACAGTCTGAAAAGAAGCCACGTCTCTCCAAACCAAGTTGAAACTCAGAGATCAGTACCTTTAATGAACCTGAAAGATTCAGAAGATGAAATAGATTTAACTAGTATTTCATTTGCTACTTCAGAAGATTTCACCGGACAACAAGGGAACTTAAGTAGCACAAAGAAAAGAAATAGAAATTTTAGTGCTGCTCAAACAAAAAGTGAGAAGAAAACTTGTTCTCCTTTGGCAATTTTTGACCAAAAAAGTATAGATGACACATTTTCAAAAGACCAGGAGCTGCCGCCACAGAAATTTCTTAAAAATCCCCCAGATACTGCAGAGAAATCCTGCCCCTCAGACATAAAACCAGGAACTGATGCTTCTCTTTTGCTGAATGCATCAGAACCTAGTTTCTGTTTTGTGAGTGATAGCCATGCCGCTTTAGAAATGACTGACTTTGAACCTCAAGATAATGAAATATTAAATTCATCCATTAATTATACATGCACCAGTTCTCCAGAACCCACGCATATCCAGAACAAAATTCCTGTTGTGCAAATAAAGAAAGCACGACCTGCAAAAACTGAGTCAAAAGAAAAATACGTGGAAGGACACATTGAATTTCAATACTATACCTGTAGAAGCCTCGAGAACACCATCCTTAATGTGAATCAAACAGTAGAATACTCCTTGTCTGAACAACAGAATTCGAAAGTCTTAGCTCAGAACACTGCCACACGCTTGAATGAAATTCCAGTCTGCATGTATCCCAGAGTACGGCTCTCTTTCTGGGTACTCATTTGAGACTTCATATCCTTACTGTTGGTGTGTTTATCGTTACAGCAGCAGCAGTGACAGTCCCATCGCCCACACATACCAGGGAGCAGCATTCTATGAAGTACAGCCTCCACCTGGGATGTGGCCTGCAGTTACAAGTAATACTCAGAATACCCCTTCTCATCTTTTGTCCTCTCAATATTTTGAATACTTTGTTGGGGAGCCACAAGCAAATGACTTTGTGCCAGTGAGTGACAATTTTCCACCTCAAACGCCTGTTTACAACTTTCAGCAGCCAGTTTTTTCACAGTATCCTCCCCATCAACTATTCACTCCATACCCTTGCTCTCCTGATTTGGATGCGTTTCTAGAAGTTCCTTGGACTTATGGTGAGTTTCACAAGCCTTAATGCTTGCTTTCTAGAGTTTTCACTTTTATCTTTGTACATTTTTGTAAGTGCAATTTACAGCAAGTGGTGAGATAACATTTTTCTGTGAAGGCTTGTAGAATTGTTTAAATATCAGGCAGTTGAATTATGTTGTTAGTGGAAACCTAGTTATCAAAGACTGAGAGGAAAAAATAAGTAATATCACTAATCTGTCCTTCAATGAAACCCAACTTCAAGGAATAATAGTTAAGTAAATCATAGTTAATAAAATACGATGCAACCATTGAAGGGTTTATAAAAGTTTCTGGTGACAGTTTTCAAAACTGTATCATAGAAATTTACTTATATAAATAAATGGTTAGAAATACTGAAATAAAATACACTAATAGTTTAACTTGTCTCACTGAGTGATAAAATTTCGAGTTTGTGGAGAGTGTTCTTTATTTCCTAGGTTTCCTATTGTGAACATATATTTTTTGATAAATGGATGAAAAAACAGAGTAAAAAGAAGGTAGAAAAGGGAACTTTAATCAGGTATATAGTATTCTAATATAATATCATGGCCTAAGTGAATGGAAGTTAATTGAAGTGTGTTGGTAGAAAAACTTGGTANTATTGTGAACATATATTTTTTGATAAGTGGATGAAAAAATAGAGTAAAAAGAAGGTAGAAAAGGGAACTTTAATCAGGTATATAGTATTCTAATATAATATCATGGCCTAAGTGAATGGAAGTTAATTGAAGTGTGTTGGTAGAACAACTTGGTAGATTGCCACTGGAGCTTGAAGTTTTTTTTTTTTTCTGAAACAATTCTGCTTGTAGAATATAGTTTTAATTAAAATGAAAGGCATTTACCATAGTTAAAGCAAAATTTGACAACAGTTATTAATAGTTCTGCAAAAACTATACTTATCCATTAACACGCAGGTATTCTACCATCAGAGGTAAAATGTACTGTGTGTAAAGTTAATCATCTCTTAATGTCTTAAACAGGGAAATAAAAGAGATTTTCTTTTAAATTGAAAAGTTGTTTCTCAAGGAAAATAATAGTTTTGTAAGTTATGTGTGTCTTCAGATATAGAAGGTGAAAAATACCACTTGCGAATTAAGCCAAAAACTAGTTTTGAAGCTTTGATTTGACTTTTTGCCTCTACTTGGTATTAACTGCAATATAAAAGAAGGAAGAAAATATATTAACAGTATCAAGGGTTTGTATTTGTTAAAATAGAGAGAGTTCAGTAAACATGTTGAGAGACTTCTCTGGTGGTCTTAACGATTAAGACTCTGCCTTCCAATGTAGGGGATGTGGCTTTGATACCTGGTCAGGAAACTAAGGTCCCACATGCCATGGTGTGTGGCTAAAAATTTAAATAAATAAATTGCTGAATTGTGTTTTTTTAAAAAGTTCTTTCTCAATCCTGGGATCTCTTACAAACTAAAGGAGAAAATTTATTGAATTGACTATCATTCATTTGTCTGAATAGGGCAGGTTAGGGTAGTTTTGTTTCTAATTAAGGAACCCCATCACAGCNCTAATTTTAACTGGCAAAATATATTTTAACAGAAAACAAGGTTTGCATATTTTCAGTGTTTGTCCTTGAGTAGAGACTTTAAAAATGTTTACGTTTGAAGCAGTTTTAGATCATGATATTGAAATTTAAAGCACATTAACACCTTTTTCCAGAAAGAGGCCTTTCTAACAGATTCTTTTTTATTTGCTTTTTACAATTGAAATGGCTCTTCTAGTGATTTTATAGCAAAAAATGGGAATAATGTCTTTAGCTTGTGCCATTAGTAGAGTTATATTTCAGTAGTTAAATAATGCAACACAAGTTTTTTAATGGTGTGATCACAGATTTATTTTTCCTTTTCAACATTCCATGAAAGTAAAAATTCTTCGAGTAATAATCATCCTTAAACAACAGGGCTTAGTGTATTCAGCAAGTGCCCTGCCCACCAGCAACCATTCCCTGTCTCTGTAAGATCCAAGTCAGAAAGATCCCTCACAACTGGATAGACTTTCTCCATGTCGCCCAGTTGTGTCCAACTCTTTGCTACCCCATGGACAGTAGCCCACTAGGCTGCTGTCTGTGGAATTCACCAGGCAAGAATACTTGCAGTGGGTAGCCATTCAATCCTGCAGGGGCTCTTCCCAGCCAGGGATCAAACCCAGGTCTCCCACATTGTAGGCAGATTCTTTACTATCTGAGCCACCAGGGAAGCCCCTTCCCAAGTCTAGTGGGCCCTAAAATGTGGTAAAGAGATTTGCATTGGCCAAATCTAAATAACTAGCAAAGCTAAAGTGTTTTTTCAGCTTTGTTTTTTTTGCAACCTTTTTATGTTAGCTAACCTTTTTATGTTATCTAATATAGGTATCCAAAGAGTGTGATTCAGCCATATTTATTGTAGAGTAGCTAATTTTTCAATTTAGAAAAACACTAAGATCTTCCAGGGTAAGTCTCATTAGTCACATTAACCAAANTGTTATCTAATATAGGTATCCAAAGAGAGTGTGATTCAGCCAAATTTATTGTAGAGTAGCTAATTTTTCAATTTAGAAAAACACTAAGATCTTCCAGGGTAAGTCTCATTAGTCACATTAACCAAATAAGATGGAATTCAGAGTATTTCAGGGTTCTTCTTTAACAAATAGATTTTAAAAGGGGAAAGTCAAGCAAAGAACTACAACTGAAACAGGAATTAGAAAAATACTCTAGAATTAAAGTAGTACCAAAAATAACATAAATGTTTTACCCAGATAATTGATATATTTGGAAAAAATCTGTAAAAACCAGAACTCCTGAAAAGATATTAAAGCAGTAATATCAGCTGTTTTTCAAAGAATGACTTTGCTTTTGCCATTTGTTTAATGTTTGGTTAGGGAAAGATGTTGCAGATTTACTATTAAAATTTTTTCTATTAGGTTAATCAAAAATTCAATATTCTGATTAAAGATGCTTTCTTTAAACAACTTGCAGATTTTGTTGAATATTGGCTTTGTGATGTTTTTATTTTATGAGTTTTAATTTCTTGCAAAAAGGATAATGAAAAAAACTTATAAATATTGAGTTACATTTTAAAACCTGCACTTTGAAACAGAACATGAAAAAATGGAGCATTTCTTCCCTTCAAGTTTGTGTTTTGGCTCTAAAAATAAAAATAGAACAAATTAAAATTTGAGCAAACATTAATAAAAAACTGCTTGTCTATAAATATTATTGTCTTAGAACTTGAAGAATTATATGAATAAACTGAATTCCTTCTAGTCTTTATATTTTCATGGGTTTATTTTTTTCCCGTTTGTGTTTCTTGACTAGTACGGAAATATATGGATGATCTTTGGTTTGTACATACACTCATTGCAAGAAAAAGAGCCCACACATTGCTGACTGAAGTAGATTAAATAAGCTGTTAGGCATCCTTCTATTCCAGCTGCTTCTGCCTTCACCTCCTCCTTCCCTTTCCCAACTCTGACAAACTTCCTTCCTGCCCAGAGTTCACAGGACCAGCCCAAGTGTCTGCCCTCCAGTATACTGCCAAGTATCAATAAATATCTAAGTAATTTATTTCACATTGTGAGAATTGACACATACGAAATAAAGTGATGCAGTAGAGCCTGACTGCATGACCCATAAGCTGAGATATTCAGGGGGTCCTCTTTGATTAGGTAATCAAATTAACTTCATATATTTTAATTCTTTCACTGCACCTTCTGTTAATATACCTAGTATAAAAGTGCTTATAAAACTTGAATTCTGATTCCAGCCAAATGTAAGGCTATACTTTCATTTCTCTGATGAGAGAATTCCTCAAAAAAGTTTTTTGGTAAACTTAAATATATAAACTTTTAGAGATATGTATGTTTAAATGTCAATTGTGTGTTATATTAAAATGCATTAACTCATAAACAGATGTATTCAGGTCGTCTTATGCATATTTGGGGCTTCCCTGCTGGCTCAGACAGTAAATCGTCAGCCTACAATGCGGGAGACCTGAGTTCAGTCTCTGGGTTTGGAAGATCTTCTGAAGAAGGAAATGGCAACCCACTCCAGTATTCTTGCCTGGAAAAATCCCATGGATGGAGGAGCCTGGTGGGCTACAGTCCATGGGGTCGCAAAGAGTCGGACACGACTGAACGACTTCACTTTCATTTTTTATGCACATTTGACATCATCAGATCCTTTTGGAGCCCTATTACAGAGCTTTACAAAGCATATCATCCTCACTTCTAAATTCTTTGAGATATATGCTTTTTAAACCTGGGTATGTATCTAAAATTGCTTTTGGTTGAAGTCATTTCAACTTAATTTCCTTCCGAAAAGACCTTCCTTAAAGTAATGATTGAAGACTTCAAAATAAAGTAAGCCTCCATATTCTTCTCAATGGGAATAATTTAAGGGGAAAAACTGACTTGCATTTAAGTATATATGGTATTTTAAAGCTGTTAAATTTTTTTACACGCATAGTTTGATTTCAGTTCTTACCATATTGATATTGCTTGAGTAGTGTGATTAACTCCCAGTTATCAATGTAGTTTGAAAAAAAGCAATGTGGAGGAAGAAAATTAAATTATTTTTATAAGACAAGCATTCCTTAAATTACATCTGATGGACACAGTTCTAAGAGGAGTGACTGCAGATTCTTAGCAGAGCTAATGAGAAATTGGAAAGTAAAGTGTTGATTAGTAATGCAATGAAGGAAGAAGATTTAAAAGAACTCATTAGATATTAAGATAGGAAAGTTTTGTGATGATATAAATTTTATTCATTCCCTGAAGTATAAGATCTGTTGTCTGTTTTATTGTTGGCATCATATTTCTAAATCTTTTAACCATTAAAGAATCCCTCTGGTATTTATAAGACATCTCCTTTAAAATACCCTGTGGGGTGGGGGGAGGGAAATACCCTGTGGAACCCTTAAAACACACTGCATTCTTACTTGTCACAGGAAACTGCATTTATCTTAGGATTTGTAAGTCTATATTTAAGTCTATTTTCCTTGGTTAGATAAGAATAATTTAGATCTGTGACAGATTCATTTCTTTTTCTTAAATGTGAGAATCTATGTTTTGACTGGTATAGTCACTTGAGCATGTTTGGTTATTTGAAGGTTGTGTTCAGTCAGCAGTTATTGAACATCTCATTTGTGCTTAAAGTATGCTGTGCTTGTGTACATGCATCAACTAATCTTTCTATCAGCCCCATAAAGGCAAATGTTACTCCCTTATTTTATAAATGCATTCATGCAGAAAGCCCTTCAAGATATTTTGCCCTTGAGTCATCTTTGTGAACATCAGTTAATAGTCTTCAGTATTGTTGGTTTGAAAAGAATATAAGACCTATCTCAGTGTTACTTGCTTTCTAATTCCAGTCATCAGCTTGTTAACCTGATACATACAATCCCTCGAAAATTTTGAATACACAGTGTACAAAGAGCAATACAGTAAGTAACTTGAGATTTTTCACACTTGATTAAGAAACAATTGCTCTGTGTGCATACAAATCTAGTCCCTTGGCAAAGATCATTTTAGTTATACTGAGGAGTGAATTATTTTTCATATTGAGAGTTATGCTAAATCAAGTAACTAATAACTCCTGAGCCACTGATTCCCAACCAAGGTGTTTACAACTACATCTGAATATTAATGAAAACAATTTCCTCAAAATTGGCTGTGTTCCCACTTTGTCTTTTCAAATGTTATCCTGAAGATTATCCTCCAGTAAGCTTTGGTGAAAGGCAGACTCTCTACTTTCCATCCCTCCCTCCTGGTTTTCAAAACTAACCCAAGACCCGTTCACTTCTGTGACAGTTTAATCTTAAAGATACACCCACCCTCTTAACCTTTCTTACAGGTCAGTCATAAAAATGTTTCAGATATGTCATCTATTGAAAATGAACACAGAACCAGCTGAGTCAGCTAGGTTACTTTTGTAATCTTCCATTGGTGGAATTTTTCAGGGCAAAATATTAGGACAGACTAAAGACTAATTTTATTGCCTGGCTTTCTGGGTTCTTGACCCAGGAACCTGCAATAATGAAAAAATTTTTTCTTACAACCTCTACTGGTATCCATCAAATGACAAAGTGAAAATAATCTGTTAATGAATGATATTTCATCATGAGTTTCTTCTGGATCAAACCCTCTCGGCACATCAATGTGTTCACCAACTTGGAAGCTCCACAGAGACTGAGTGACCGGAGTTTTTACTGGAATTTAATTTACATGAGCATGTGTAATTACATCCTTGGTCACACAGATGAGTTCAGTCCCCAGCCCTATGCTTTCCCCTAAGGTCAGGCTGGCCCAAAGTTGGCTGGCCTGACATGGGGTTGATCTTCCTGGTGATCAGCCCCCATCCTGAGTCACCTCATCAGTATAATAGATACTCCCCTCACTCCAAATATGAAGGATTTTGGCTGCTNCAGCCCTATGCCCTCCCCTAAGGTCAGGCTGGCCCAAAGTTGGCTGGCCTGACATGGGGTTGATCTTCCTGGTGACCAGCCCCATCCTGAGTCACCTCATCAGTATAACAGATACTCCCCTCACTCCAAATATGAAGGATTTTGGCTGCTCTGTGCCAGGTGGTGGTTTAGTTGCTAAGTCTGGTCTGACTTTTCTGACCCCAGACTGCCAGGCTCCTCTGTCCATAGAATTTTCCAGGTAAGAATACTGAAGTGGGTTCCAGGAACCAGGGACAAAGGCCAGATATATTTTTTATTATAGCATTGCTGCTTACAAAAAACATAGAGAGATGAACCTTATACTTGAATATTAGAGATTTACCAGACCAGTTGCCTTGCAGAAAAGAAAATTGATAAATCTAATAAAGTTACATTAAGGAAAAATTTCAGAGCAATAATTTATAAAGTTAATATTACTATGAANCAGATATATTTTTTATTATAGCATTGCTATTTACAAAAAACATAGAGAGATGAACCTTATACTTGAATATTAGAGATTTACCAGTTGCCTTGCAGAAAAGAAAATTGATGATAATACTAATAAAGTTACATTAAGGAAAAATTTGAGAGCAATAATTTATAAAGTTAATATTACTATGAATACATAATATGCAAATATATTACACAAAATACTATAGTTCAAAATTGGGAAAAAATTGCATAATTTTGGAAATCCAGAAATGGACAAACAGGATTATTATGGGAGATTTTTCACCTTATTGACCTGTGACAGTAGATTGAGTAAAGCCATAGAAAAAAAATGACAATATATACAAATAGGCTCAGAGGAACTTTTGTCATTCTAGCATTTCAGCTCATGGGCTGAATAGGCTCATGTGGAAAAACATGGAGCAGTTTCAGGTGATTTAATCTCAGTATCTGTTGGCATAGATTATTGCTGGACACTCCTCTCAAATGTTCTCCATGTTTTTGTTTTATGTATCTCGCCAGAAACAGCTGTCAGAATCTCAAGCAATACATTAAGTGAAATATTTCACTTGTGCCTGTACCTAGTGTATTTCCTGTTTTTAATTCTTAGCCACAGTGTCTTGCTGTATGGTACTCAGAGTTGCAAACAGAATCACATGTTACTGTCCTCCCCTTTGGTTATCACTTTTTGGTTATTTGTATCCATGTTTCTGTTTGGTTACTCTTGAGGTCTTTCTGCTTTCCAGTTTCCAGTAACTCTTAGCCTTCAGATCTTAATTTTCAAAGTGCATCTTAAGCCTAACTTTTAAACAACAATTTTGTTATTTTTAAGTGAATAATCATTTAGTTTTGACCTTTACTTCCTACCTTGCCAGTCCATTTTAGCACTTATAAATGTAGCAGGATGTTTCCTAATTACTCACTGGATTTTGGCATCTTCCTTTCCTTGAGAGGTCAGGTGAGAACACCTGTGTGTTTGAAGTACTCTGCTCTTCACCTACCCATCAGCCATTATCCTTAGTCACAAATGCATTCTTTTCTGGATCTTACTGAGATTTTAAATTTTTTTTCAAAATTTAAAATTTGTTATTTTATAGTTACAAAATGACTTTGTACTCACTGTAAAAATTTCACTAATACAGTAGAGAATTCCAGTACAGTCTCAGAGAAGGCAATGGCAACCCACTCCAGTACTGTAAAAATTTCACCAATACAGTAGAGAATTTCCAATACAAGAGAGAATAAAAATCTGACAAAACCTCTACATCTCTCCCAAGAAATAGCACCTATTCCTATTTAGAGGAATATCCTTTTAGTTATTTTCTCTGTGGCATATTTGTATGTGTGTGGTTTTACAGGAATGAGACCATGCTATTTGGGCAGTCTTTTTCACCATTTGATATAGAGACCTTTTAATAGCAATACATACAAGTCAATTTATATTTTGATACCCATCTGGAATTCCAACAAATGTATCCCTTGGCTGTTAACCAAACCCTGATTTCAGATACTGGAATGAGAGTGCTTGAAATTAAGGGGTGATACATCCCTGCTGCAGACCTAGGGAATTATTAGCAAATGAATAATACAGTCATAGTAATCTAGTTTTAGGAAAAAAAGAAAAAAGCAAATTAAAAATACACTGAGATACTATTTCTCACCTGTCATATTGGTTCTGATTCGAAGCTGGATCATGTTCTCTGTTGGAGAAGCTGTAGGGAAACAGGCCCTCTTCATACTGCCTGTGGGCATGTATAAACAGGTACAACATCTAAAGGCAGTTTTCAATATTTAACAAAACTACATATGCCTTTAATCTCTGACCCAGGANCATGTTCTCTGTTGGAGAAGCTGTAGGGAAACAGGCCCTCTTCATACTGCCTGTGGGCATGTATAAACAGGTACAACATCTAAAGGCAGTTTTCAATATTTAACAAAACTACATATGCCTTTAATCTCTGACCCAGGACCCCTACTTCCAGGGATTTACCCTGATGGAAACTCTCCACTAATGTAAAAATATAAATGTATTACTTGTAATTGGGAAATCTTGGAAATTATTAAAATGCCCAAAGAAGACATTGATTGAGGAAACTGTTATACACACCAATGGAAGACCATGAATTTGTAAACAGAAAATGAACAATCCATNATAAGCAAGGTGAAATGGGAGAAAATAATAGCAAATGAAACAACTGACAAAGAATTACTCTCAAAAATATACAAGCAGCTTATGCAGCTCAATTCCAGAAAAATAAGTGACCCAATCAAAAAATGGGCCAAAGAACTGAACAGACATTTCTCCAAAGAAGACATACAGATGGCTAACAAATACATGAAAAGAGGCTCAATGTCACTCATTATCAGAGAAATGCAAGTCAAAACCACAATGAGGTACCATCTCACGCTGGTCAGAATGGCTGCTGTCCAAAAGTCTACAAACAAATGCTGGAGAGGGTGTGGAGAAAAGGGAACCCTCTTACACTCTTGTTGGAAATGCAAACTAGTCCAGCCACTATGGAGAACAGTGTGGAGATTCCTTTAAAAACTGGAAACATAACTGCCATACAACCCAGCAATCCCACTGCTGGGCATACACACCAAGGAAACCAGAACTGAAAGAAACACATGTACCCCAGTGTTCATCGCAGCACTGTTTAGAAGCAACCTAGATGTCCATCATCAGATGAATGGATAAGAAAGCTGTGGTACATATACACAATGAAGTATTACTCAGCCATTAAAAAGAACACACTTGAATCAGTTCTAATGAGGTGGATGAAACTGGAGCCTATTATACAGAGTGAAGTAAGCCAGAAAGAAAAACACCAATACAGTATACTAACGCATATATATGGAATTTAGAAAGATGGTAACGATAACCCTGTATGCAAGACATCAGAAGAGACACAGATGTATAGAACAGTCTTTTGGACTCTGGGAGAGGGTGAGGGTGGGATGATTTGGGAGAATGGCATTGAAATATGTATAATATCATATATGAAATGAATAGCCAGTCCAGGTTCAATGCAGGATACTGGATGCTTGGGGCTGGTGCACTGAGATGACCCAGAGGGATGGTATGGGGAGGGAGAGGGGTTCAGGATGGGGAACACATGTATACCTGTGGTGGATTCATGTTGATGTATGGCAAAACCAATACAATATTGTAAAATAATTAACCTCCAATTAAATTTATATTTAACAAAAGAAAGCTGTGGTACATACACACAATGGAATATTACTTAGCCATTAAAAAGAATACACTTGAGTCAGTTCTAATGAGGTGGATGAAACTGGAGCCTATTATACAGAGTGAAGTAAGCCAGAAAGAAAAACACCAATACAGTATACTAATGCATATATATGGAATTTAGAAAGATGGAATGATGACCCTATATGCAAGACAGCAAAAGAGACACAGATGTAAAGAACAGTCCTTTGGACTCTGTGGGCGAAGGCAAGGGTGGGATGATTTGAGAGAATAGCATTGAAACATTTATATTATCATATGTAAAATAGATCACCAGTCCAGGCTGGATGCATGAAGCAGGGGGCTCAGGGCCAGTGCACTGGGATGACCCTGAGGGATAGGATGGGGAGGGAGGCGGGAGGGGCCTTCAGGATGGGGGACATATGTACATCCATGGCTGATTCATGTCAACGTAGGGCAAAAAACACTAAAGTAATTAGCCTCCAATTAAATAAATTTTTTAAAATGTATCAGAATAAATGCCAAGAAATGCTTGTCAGGCTAAGGGCTCTTCTGATATTTATGATAAGTAATATGGAAAAGTATGCGTGTGTTAGGGGAAACAGTAGATCATTGTTTAATCAGTACAGAGATTCTGTTAGGGATGGTGAAAAAGTATTGAAATGATTGTCATGAGAGTTGCTCAACACTGTGTGTTCCTAATGCTATTGAATTATATGCTTTAAAAGGGTTAAAATGGTAAATATATTTTACCACCATTCAAAAGTTGCCCCCAAAAGATTATTGTAAGGAAATTTAGTAGAAAATTTAAAGTAAACCTGTATGTCATTTATATATGTATATAAAATACATAATAAGATACCCATGTAATCTTGAGGCAGAGGAGGCATTTTAAATCTCCTTAAAAGCTGTTGACAGGACTGGTGGCAGAGCGTAACAGACCATGGGTCTGGCTGCCCGGTTTCATTTCCCAGCTCCAAATGTTTGGGCCCAGGCTCCTCACTTATTTTCTCTCCCTCAGTACCCTCATTTAATTAATTGAAACTATAATGATAGCACCTACTTCATAAGGTTGCAGTGACACAACTAAATGAGATAATCTAAGAAGTTAGAATACTGTCTGGCATAATAAATACTTTTATTATGAATGGCAAGACTCTTATAAACGAACATAAAATCCAAGGACCACTGCGTGAAATAGTGAATCAAGCATGTCAAACAGCCTAGAAATCAATAATAAGGATGTGAAAAAGCTAGTAAAACACTCAATTCACATACACAGTATAGATGTCCAAAAAATCTTTTTAAAAATCATAAATTTTCACCTATTTATTTAGTCAATGCTAAAAATCAGTAGTATCTGAATGTATCATTCAGGCTTGTGTTTAGATGTCAGTAACAAAATCCCCAAACGTAGCCTTCAACAAATTATGAGTTTTCTCTTTCACTCATTTCTGAAGCATCATCCTCACAAACTCAGCTCCGTACTCCCAGCTTTAAGAGCATTCTCTCACATTAATCTCAAACACATTTGCTTGTATGTCAAGGACCTCCCTCCCTAAACACAATCTGTCCTTCCCATTTCTCCTCAAGGTATATTTTGGTTCTCAATCCATCTTCTCTAGGAACTCCAAAAATACTATTCTTACTCTCATTTGCATTCTGAGCTTGCCAGGTTTAGCTGAAACTCAACCTCCTTTCAACCTTTATAGACGAACCTCCTCGGAGAACGCAAATTTCCTGAATCACGGCAGGAATCCCGTTTTGTTCAGTACTGTTTCCCCATCTTTTCACGTTCTGTCCTCAACTGCTTTGCTGCTATTTACAAGGCGCTTGAGAACAGATTTCCAGCCATATTTCCCACCATATGACTGACTGCTGACGCTAGGAGTATTTATAGCTTCCCCAAAAGACCTTAGTCTTTCACACATTTGTCCTCTGCCACTGTCCAAAAAACAAATCTGTGTAATTTCTTTCCTCTTCTCCAGGCAACTTCAAGGTTTTGCACTGGGGAGAAAAGCTTTCGGTAGCTGTTGCCTAGTAGGGATAGTAAGGCAAGGAACATGAGTTCCATTCTGTACTATTGGATAAGCTCTTGTAGAATTTAATCTTCACAACTTGAAAAGGCGGGCCTTACCGCACCCTTGTAACAAATGAGGACTCAGAGGCTGGGGGCAATCTGGTCATTGTCCAAGGACACAGCGAGGAGGTTGGCGATGCCAAGATGGTGCCCTTGCCTTCTGATAAAGGATGCTGCCTGCCGCCACTTGTCTAATAGAGGAGGAATGCTTGGTGACCACCTGCTCTCCAGGTTATCTGGCAGTCAGCAGTTGCTCGATGAACATTTGCTGAGTGAACAGATCACTAGGGCTCAGTGAACACTGCATAAATGTGGTGAAGAATGCTGGAGCTGGAAGGGACAACTGATTGATAATCAGAGAGTAATCGATTCGTTTTTCTGATGCCTAAAGGGAGGATTCGAGATGTCGGGGCCCTACAGCTGGTTAATGACAGAGCTAAGATATGGAAGAATTTACGTATGTATCTGTTTAATAGATAATGAACGCCTGCAATGGAGGAGTGCTAGACTCTGGGGAGACTGTGTGGTCAAGGAGAAGCACAAGCTTCCCTCTCCACAGCGCTAAAGAATAAGAAGAANAATCACGGCAGGAATCCCGTTTTGTTCAGTACTGTTTCCCCATCTTTTCACGTTCTGTCCTCAACTGCTTTGCTGCTATTTACAAGGCGCTTGAGAACAGATTTCCAGCCATATTTCCCACCATATGACTGACTGCTGACGCTAGGAGTATTTATAGCTTCCCCAAAAGACCTTAGTCTTTCACACATTTGTCCTCTGCCACTGTCCAAAAAACAAATCTGTGTAATTTATTTCCTCTTCTCCAGGCAACTTCAAGGTTTTGCACTGGGGAGAAAAGCTTTCGGTAGCTGTTGCCTAATAGGGATAGTAAGGCAAGGAACATGAGTTCCATTCTGTACTATTGGATAAGCTCTTGTAGAATTTAATCTTCACAACCTGAAAAGGCGGGCCTTACCGCACCCTTGTAACAAATGAGGACTCAGAGGCTGGGGGCAATCTGGTCATTGTCCAAGGACACAGCGAGGAGGTTGGCGATGCCAAGATGGTGCCCTTGCCTTCTGATAAAGGATGCTGCCTGCCGCCACTTGTCTAATAGAGGAAGAATGCTTGGTGACCACCTGCTCTCCAGGTTATCTGGCAGTCAGCAGTTGCTCGATGAACATTTGCTGAGTGAACAGATCACTAGGGCTCAGTGAACACTGCATAAATGTGGTGAAGAATGCTGGAGCTGGAAGGGACAACTGATTGATAATCAGAGAGTAATCGATTCGTTTTTCTGATGCCTAAAGGGAGGATTCGAGATGTCGGGGCCCTACAGCTGGTTAATGACAGAGCTAAGATATGGAAGAATTTACGTATGTATCTGTTTAATAGATAATGAACGCCTGCAATGGAGGAGTGCTAGACTCTGGGGAGACTGTGTGGTCAAGGAGAAGCACAAGCTTCCCTCTCCACAGCGCTAAAGAATAAGAAGAAGAAAAAGAATTCTCAGAGAAAAGGACGTAAAGGAAGAGCGAGGAGAGACTGGTCTGGACCCGAGTGAAGTACGATGCAAAAGGGAAACGCGAGACAGCGGCGCGCCCGTCGGCCTGTTTCTCCGCCGCGCCACACGGGGGCGCTGCACGCCTTCTCGCGTCCCGGGCCCGGCGGTGCCGCCCGCTCGCCTTTTTTCCCGGCGGAAATGCCCGGGCGATGACGGAAAGCCGGAGGGAGGGGAGAGAAAGAGCGAGAGAGAAGGAGCCAGGGAGGCGAGAGCGGCCGGCGGGCGGCAGGCGGCGGGTGCCCATCCCCCGGCGGCAGCTGCGCGGAAGCCCCGCACGTCCCCGCGGCCTTCACCGACTCTCGGGGCGCGCGGGCCGGCGGGCCGGGGCGGGCGGGGGTCTCCCGGAGGCCGCGCGCTCGGAGCCGCCCGAGGGGCTTGGGCGGGGCGCGGGGTCCGCAGTGCCCGGCTCCTCCCTCCCCCGCCGGGAGCTGGCGGCGGCGGCGGCGGCGGCGGGGGGCTAGGGCA
>SJYW01025030.1:246529-320769 GCA_006410735.1 Raphicerus campestris
GGCCGAGGTGCGGCCGGGGAGCCTCGGCTGGGGGCGGGGCGGGGTGCGGGGACCCCTCTTTCCTTCCCGGGCCGCCCGCCCGCCTTTATCCCGGCACCGGGTCCGGGCGGAGCTGCGCCTCCTGCTCGGCATCAGCCCCTGGGCGGGGCCGGGCCTTCCCAGGACCCCTCTCGGGACACAGCCCTTGGTTAGGCCCGGACCCCCCCCACCGCCCCGGATCCAGACCTAAGGCGTCCGGGATGGGTGGGCGGGGGCTCTGTGGCACCTGGAATTCATCACCCAAGTGTGATTGTGGGGTTACCGGCGCTCTAGTGAGGATTGCTGGCAACCCCAGCATTAACCCGGCCGGACTGGCAATCCCGAAGCTTCAGCCACCAAGCAGAGTAATCTCCTGCAGCCTCGTAATGGAAAGTGCACCAAAATGAGCCTGGGGGTTGTGAATTATCACCGCGCGTGGGAATAAACAGAGGGTTTTCTCAGGTGACCCGGCCCTTCAAACATCGCTAATACTTGGTAATGCATCAGGCATTTGTTTGTAGAGAGGTGGGTGTGATGGCAGACTGATTTTTTAAAATAGAAGTTGACTCTAGCTGAGACAGATGGTGGCTGTTCTTCACATTGAGAGGCTCTTTGGAAGCAAAAATGTTTTATTTTTCAAAAACAAGACGGCAAGTCTTCAGTTTGGCCACAGTGCTTACCTGAAATGATAAGTGGGGTATGTGTTTCTCCTGCAGGGTAGCACTCTTCAGAAGGTTATTTCTGTTGCTGTTACATGTAAGGTTTTTTCTTCATTTCCAAAAAGTAATAAAATACGCAGATGGTTTACTGTTTTCAGTCGCTCTTGATTGTGTGATCGTAGACAATCTTCTGAATTCTGTATCCATTTTTTTCTTAACCATTGGAATTATTTTGGACTTTACATTTTTCCTCATTCATCTTCTGTAGCCTAGACTATGTAAAAAGGTCTCGTGGAGGAGTAACAAAATTATTTATTCTTTAATGAATGCTTTTGGATTGTTATGTATTTTTAAGCCATAATCCCTAAGAGTTGATTTTGTTTGGAAAGCAGGATGCCTCAGAAAGGCATTGAAGGAAAGATTTTATTAATATTATTTATATAGAGTACCCCTAAAATTAAATGTCTTAGAAATGGAAGAGTTAATACCAAGTTTAAAATAGTGTTTTGTTTTTTAAATTAAGTGTAACGTTGTTTTGGGTCTTTATGTGTTAAATTTTTTTTTTGAAGTATAATGTTGCATTTAAGTGTTCAACAAACTTATTCAGCTGTAAACATACAATATTTTTTTTTCAGTTTCTTTTTCATTATAGGTTATTACGTGACATTGGGTATAGTTCCCTGTGCTATACAGAAGGTTCTTGTTTCTTTTATAAAAAGTAGTGTGTATATGTTCATCGCAAACTGCTAATTTATCCCCTCCCCATCCCCTTTTGGTAACCCTTAGTTTGTTTTCTGTGTCTATGAGTCTACTAAATAACTGTTTATTGATACAGGAGGATGNTTAATACCAAGTTTAAAATAGTGTTTTGTTTTTTAAATTAAGTGTAACGTTGTTTTGGGTCTTTGTGTGTTAAATTTTTTTTTTGAAGTATAATGTTGCATTTAAGTGTTCAACAAACTTATTCAGCTGTAAACATACAATATTCTTTTTCAGTTTCTTTTTCATTATAGGTTATTACGTGACATTGGGTATAGTTCCCTGTGCTATACAGGAGGTTCTTGTTTCTTTTATAAAAAGTAGTGTGTATATGTTCATCGCAAACTGCTAATTTATCCCCTTCCCATCCCCTTTTGGTAACCCTTAGTTTGTTTTCTGTGTCTATGAGTCTACTAAATAACTGTTTATTGATACAGGAGGATGTATTTCTGTAAATAGAACTGCCAAAAAGTGGTATATTTGTGTTTCTGAGATAAATTGCTAATGGACCGCTTCAAATTCTGGTTACATTCAATTTTCTTGTGTGATAACCTGTAATTTCACGTTTTAAGATTTATGTTTCAAATCGCTGTCAGGTGAAATACCCAATTCTGAAATTAGCTGAGTCAGTTAACCTCACTGTGACTAGTAGACATAGACTTTAAGTGGTGGGCAAAGTTGGTAGTTGAATCAGTTTTTCCCTATTACTGTCTGATAATTTTAAGATGTCTTTCTGGAGAAGAATGTTGCACCCCTCCTCGATCACACTTGATCCTTAATCACCTGAGCAAGCTTTCTGAATTTGTCCAGAGAGATTATTTTGACTTCAGCTCCTAAATAAATTGGACTGCCAGTCCCTAGGATCTTTGAGGTATGTTTAAGCTTATATCTTACCCACTTTTTTCTCTGAATATTTGTACTTTTCCACCAAGCATGAATTTTTTAGTGGCAGTGCTCTGTCATTTATCCTCCACTTTTGCCAGGGATGTGGAGGGCTGGAGAAGAGTGGCATGCCCCCCGCGGCCCCTGCCCTTCTCAGCGGTGCTCAGTGCGGAGCCCCTTTCCAGCCGCTGTGGCAAACCTTTGTGGTGTTCATTTTCTGTCATCTAACCTTACAGCTCCATTTTACTTCCCTACCTCTGCCCTCCTTTTTCCTGCTGAGTGCAGCATTTGTTTATAACGGCCAGCCTGCTTTCAGACCCTGGCTCCACAGCTTGATGGCTGCCCAGCTCTGCTCCTCCTCCTCCTTATCGCTAAGGCTGGGGTGATCACTGACCTCCTGGTTTGCTGACCTCCTGGGGCAGTTGTATTAAGACTCCACTGGAGTGAAGTCCTAACAAGAAATTTGCAGTAGATACTAAATGAAGAAAAGCTAAAAAAAAAGCTGTTCTATCTTCTTTTAAGTGTCATCCTATTTTCTTTTGGAAGAAGCTGCAAAATAGATAGATTTGTCGATATGACTTCTCTGTGGAGAATGTACTTCAAGAGAGGTTTTCCATCTAGTGGCTCTAGAACTCTGAAAAATAGTTTTGTTATTTCTTGTGGTCCCTGTTACCTGAAGCAGAAACTGCTGGGATTAGTAGTAGTTCCTCACTTGGTCTGCTTAATATATGTTCTCCCCTTCCAGGTCAAGAATGGCAGGCATAAAGAAAGAATATAAGAGAAAATAAAAAGTTAAGCCTAATGTTTTAAAACTGTAAAAATCATCTTTTTGTTTAATTCTTTGTGACTAGATTTTAGTTTTTTTTTAATATGATTTTTTGAGAGTCTATTAGAAATATCATTCTATAGAAAGTTACATTATGTAATTTCTCCCTCAAAATTAAATTTCTGTTCTAACCCAGATTGCCTGAATCACAAAAAAATCAGCTGAAATTAAAGACCAGAGTGGTACCGGGAAATAGCCCTGTTTTGAGGTGGCGGCAAAACAAAATCTATCCAAATGCTGATTGGAGAATAACTATTGATTAAAATATATATATGGGTATGAATGATATGGCCTTCAAGTTTAGTTTCTGTCTAGAGAAAAACTGTTTGCATAAAATAGTTGAGGCATGTCTTCCAAGAAGACCAGCTCTTAACATGAACTTAAATTAGCAGTCCAGGGTCTTCCCTTGTGGTCCAGTGGTTAAGACTCCACCTTGCAGCGCAGGGGACACAGCGTCGGTTCCTGATCCGGGTCCCGATCGCCACGACTTCCGAACCCAAGTGCTGCNCAGCTCTTAACATGAACTTAAATTAGCAGTCCAGGGTCTTCCCTTGTGGTCCAGTGGTTAAGACTCCACCTTGCAGCACAGGGGACACAGCGTCGGTCCCTGATCCGGGTCCCGATCGCCACGACTTCCGAACCCACGTGCTGCAACCACAGAAGCCTGCGTGCTCTAGGGCCCCTGCCCCACAGCAAGGGGAGGCCCATGTGAAGCAGCGAAGACCCAGCACAGCCAAAAATTAAAGTATTTTTAATTAAAAAAAAAACGAGCAGTGGAACTTTGGGGCCAGTTGCACGTTTTGTCCCTCTTAGTGTGTAAAGCGGTTGCTTCTGCGTTTGTGCATGGTGTGCACCGTGATTTATAAAGATAGGGTGCCTGGAGAGCCAGCCTGGCACAGCTGAGGACATTCTGTGACTAGAACTATATTTAACGTTTGGTAGAGTCTCAGGAGGAGACATTTTTAGGCTCTTTGACCTGATAAACTTTATTTTATGCTGTAGAACCTTGCTGATGATATTCTAAGCAGGGAGGGAAATTTTAGCCCATGTGTTTGCAAGCAGAGCTTTATCCTGATGATTATACAGTGGCTACTTAGAAACAGTTTGAGGTTTGTGTAGATAAATATGTAAATCTGTATTGGTCTAATGGATATGTTCCTGGGTCCTGACCTCAGCCTTGAAAGAAGCAGAATTCTCCGTAGGGCGTTACTTCACTGATGTGAAATAGCATCTTAATGAAAATTAAGTCCTGCTAAAAATGATTTTTCTGAGTCGAGAAAAGCTCTCGAATAGTTTTCTTTAATAGTTCATAAAAATTGGTGTTAACAGCCAAAAAGCCTTATTACTTTCATTTTAACTTCCCTTGAGCAAGTATTGGTGCCAGCTCTGGTGGCCCATTGATAGAGTTGAAAAGGCAGTGATGTAGAGGACGTCCCTGGTGGTCTGTTGAGGAAGCACCTGCCTTCCAGTTCAGGGGTGCCGCTTCGGTCCCTGGTCAGGGAGCTAAGATTGCACTTGCCGCAGTGAAACTGAGCCCACGAGCTGCAGCTGCTGAGCTCCNAGGAAGCACCTGCCTTCCAGTTCAGGGGTGCCGCTTCGGTCCCTGGTCAGGGAGCTAAGATTGCACTTGCCGCAGTGAAACTGAGCCCACGAGCTGCAGCTGCTGAGCTCCCGCGCCACACCCAGGACCCGACACGGCCAGATACAAATAAGTCATTCTTTTAATTCAGTGATCGAGATAGAGAGTAGCATGTTTCTTTCTTACTATAACAAAAAATAGCATGACTACAGTGAAATACGAGGTTAAAACCCAGTATTACCAACTGAACAAATCATTTTCCATGCTTATCTAAGCCATCCTTCTTGTCAGACAGGTAAAGAAACTAAACCAGACTAGACTAGCATGAACTACTGCTTCTGATGAGAAAGCAGCCTTTTTTAAAATCAGTTCATCATTTCTCAATTGACCATAGGATGTGTAAAATCATGTTCACAGATAAAATGAAGATAATTATAAACTACTTTCACATGGAGTAGTTTTATTTGCAACATATGTCTTTTATTCTACTTTGAAGATCTTGCAGAGATTTTTTTCTTCACTTTTTTTTTAGGACAAATGCTATGAAGGACTTGGTGGATGACTCCATCCACCAAGATTAAAAGAAATCAAAATGCTATACATTGAAGCTAAAATTAATACCAAAACAGTCACTGCATTTTAGACTATATAAACTATGTGTATTTCCTGAACTTAGTTTTTCTAAGAAAAATGGCATTAAAATCACTGTTGTCCTTTCCTGGCAGTCCAGTGGTTGGGATGCCACGCTTTCACTGCAGGGGACACCAGCTGAGTCCCTGCTCAGGGAGCCAGGATCCCGCATACTGTGTGCTGAAAAAAAAGATCCCTGTCATCTCTCCAAGAGGGCTAGTTCAGAGCCGCAGCAGTGTTTCACGTTTAGGTTTGGGCTTTCCTTGTATGTTTAAATTGAGATACAATTCGTATACTATAATCGTTTGCCCTATAAAGTGTACAGCTCAGTGGTTTTAGTATAGTCATAGTTTTACGGTCATCTCTACCATATAATTCCAGAACATTTTCACCACTCCAGAAAATAAACCTTGTGCCCACAAGCAGTCACTCCTCATTCTTCCTTCTCCATCCCCTAGTGGCCACTGATGGACTTCTGTCTCCATGAATTGCCTGTTCTAGACACTTTATATCAGCGTCATCACGTGATACATCATGCTTTGTGTCTGGCTAAGGATACCACATTGTAGGATGTGTCAGTACTTCATTCTCTTTTGTGGCTGAATACAATTCCCTTATATGAATATAGCATTGTGGTTTTTATAATTAGGTTATTGCCATCTAGAATTTGTTTGGAAGTTCAAAAAGTTATTTTTTCAGATTGAAAAAATCTGAAAAAAGATCCCTGAAAAATCTGAAAAAAGCCCAGTCTTCTCCAGCTCTTTGCGACCCCATGGACTGTAGCCCACCAAGCTCTTCTGTCCATGGGGGTTCTCCAGGCAGGAATACTGAGGTGGGCTGCATACTGTCCTCCAAGGGATCTTCCCAACCCAGGCATCAGACCCACGTCTCCTGCATTGCAGGCAGATTCTTTAACGTCTGAGCCATCAGGGAAGCCCATTGAAAAAGTAGTACATATTTATTTATTTTTTAAGCATCTCAAAAATGTAGGGAAGGAAACCAGAGGGCTCCACTGTTAAATGCACCTCCCCCTCCCATTACTGCCCTACCTCAGAGGCAAACCTGAGGTGGTTTTCCAGGCTTCTGTTCTCTCTGTGCAAAAAGCGTGNTATTTTTTAAGCATCTCAAAAATGTAGGGAAGGAAACCAGAGGGCTCCACTGTTAAATGCACCTCCCCCTCCCATTACTGCCCTACCTCAGAGGCAAACCTGAGGTGGTTTTCCAGGCTTCTCTTCTCTCTGTGCAAAAAGCGTGTGGGCTAGGGAAGATGTTTGTGGTGTGCTGTTTTTATTAAAATAGGATCACAGTTATCCTAAAACCTTTTTAACCATACAGTGTCTTGTTCTGTGTACATATGCATGCCTCATTCTTTCTAAATTTTAACAGAGTATATGATTTTTTTCTTATTTGTGTTTCCAAGCTTGGTATTACTTGGTATATAGACACTTGAGTGTCATTAAACTGAAAGGAAAAGTTTGTTCCCTTTAAAAAAAAGTCAGTTCTCATTTATGGGAGACACCTTGTAACTGCAGGAGGACAGGCCACCATACTCGCACTNTGTGGGCTAGGGAAGATGTTTGTGGTGTGCTGTTTTTATTAAAATAGGATCACAGTTATCCTAAAACCTTTTTAACCATATAGTGTCTTGTTCTGTGTACATATGCATGCCTCATTCTTTCTTAATTTTAACAGAGTATATGATTTTTTTCTTATTTGTGTTTCCAAGCTTGGTATTACTTGGTATATAGACATTTGAATGTCATTAAACTGAAAGGAAAAGTTTGTTCCCTTTAAAAAAAAGTCAGTTCTCATTTATGGAAGACACCTTGTAACTGCAGGAGGACAGGCCACCATACTTACATTAACCTTGCCCTGTAGGATTTAGAGGGCTTCCCTTGTGGCTCAGCTGGTAAAGAATCCACCTGCAGTGCAGGAAACCTGGGTTCAGTCCCTGAGTTGGGAAGATGCCTGGCAGAGGGAAAAGCTACCCACCACTCCAGTATTTTGGCCTGGAAAATTCCATGGACTGTATAGTTCCTGGTGTCACAAAGAGTTGGGCATGACTGCATGACTTTCATAGGATTTAGAAGTTTATTTAATCTCATCTTTTTCAGAGATCACTCTGTTCTATGGCTTTCTTTAGATGAATTTACCTAGGAGTAAGAGGTAATCACTTTTTAATAGCAGATGATTTATGTGTAAATAGAGGGGAAAGGAATTTGTATGCTGGCTATCCCAAAACCAAATTCAGTATCTTTGTGGTATTTTGGCTCCAGTGATGGGCACCAGCACAGAAATAGAGATGTCNCTTTTTAATAGCAGATGATTTATGTGTAAATAGAGGGGAAAGGAATTTGTATGCTGGCTATCCCAAAACCAAATTCAGCATCTTTGTGGTATTTTGGCTCCAGTGATGGGCACCAGCACAGAAATAGAGATGTCAATAGCGTGTCACCTGTCGAGGGGCTGGGGAGACTTGACATTTCCATTTTCTGTATTCTTAAAACATGGATAGAGTAAAAATAAAGAATTATATGTGAATGTCATTTCCATACTTTTATTTTTTCAGTTCTGTTCATAGATTTGATAGCAGTAAGAATGTTTTAAGTGGGTGAGAAACGAAACAAGTTTGGATGGATAGGAGTACAGCAGTGCATGCAGTAATAACAGCTGTCTGCCTGGATGCATCTGGGCCAAGTGGCATATTCCGTCACCACAATCCTGCACTTCAAAGTTCTAACTAGGTCTTATCAGAGTCTTGGGGACGGTCTTGATCTCTGTCACCTGTACAGTGTCATGAACCTCCGTCCATAGTTCTTCAGGCACTGTAACATATCTAATCCCTTGAATCTGTCACTTCCACTGTATAATCATAAGGGATTTTATTTAGGTCATACCTGATGAAATGATCAAGACCATCCCCAAGAAAAAGAAATGCAAAAAGGCAAAATGGTTTTCTGAGGAGGCCTTACAAATAGCTATGAAAAGAAGAGAAGCGAAAGGCAAAGGAGAAAAGGAAAGATAAACCCATTTGAACGCAGAGTTCCAAGGAATAGCAAGGAGAGATTAAGCCTTCCTCAGCAATCAATGCAAAGAAATTGAGGAAAACAATAGAATGGGAAAGACTAGAGATCTCTTCAAGAAAATTAGAGATACCAAGGGAATATTTCATGCAAAGATGGGCTCGATAAAGGACAGAAATGGTATAGACCTAACAGAAGCAGAAGATGTTAAGAAGAGGTGGCAAGAATACACAGAAGAACTGTACAAAGAAGATCTTCACAACCCAGATAACCATGATGGTGTGATCACTCACCTAGAGCCAGACATCCTGGAGTAGAAGTCAGATGGGCCTAAGAAAGCATCACTATGAATAAAGCTAGTGGAGGTGATGGAATTCCAGTTGAGCTATTTCAAATCCTAAAAGATGATGCTGTGAAAGTACTGCACTCAATATGCCAACAAATTCGGAAAACTCAGCAGTGGCCACGGGACTGGAAAAGGTCCATTTTCATTCCAGTTCCAAAGAAAGGCAATGGCAAAGAATGCTCAAACTACCACACAATTGCACTCATCTCACATGCTAGCAAAGTAATGCTCAAAATTCTCCAAGCCAGGCTTNTTCCAATTCCAAAGAAAGGCAATGCCAAAGAATGCTCAAACTACCACACAATTGCACTCATCTCACATGCTAGCAAAGTAATGCTCAAAATTCTCCAAGCCAGGCTTCAACAGTACCTGAACTGTGAACTTCCAGATGGTGAAGCTGAATTTAGAAAAGGCAGAGGAACCAGAGACCATATTGCCAACATCAGTTGGATCATTGAAAAACCAAGAGAGTTCCAGAAAAACATCTATTTCTGCTTTATTCACTGTGCTGAAGCCTTTGACTATGTGGCTCACAACAAACTATGGAAACTTCTTCAAGAGATGGGAATACCAGACCCCCTTACCTGCCTCCTAAGAAATCTGTATGCAAGTCAAGAAGCAACTGGGAAGAACTGGACATGGAACAAAAGACTAGTTCCAAATCAGGAAAGGAGTACGTCAAGGCTGTATATTGTCCCCCTGCTTATTTAACTTATATGCATAGTACATCATGAGAAATGCTGGACTAGATGAAGCACAAGCTGAAATCAAGATTGCTGGGAGAAATATCAATAACCTCAGATATGCATATGATACCACCCTT
The DNA here is from genome assembly GCA_006410735.1 of Raphicerus campestris. Classification (NCBI taxonomy): domain Eukaryota; kingdom Metazoa; phylum Chordata; class Mammalia; order Artiodactyla; family Bovidae; genus Raphicerus; species Raphicerus campestris. Next base: position 256,075 of record SJYW01025030.1, read on the forward strand.
ATGGCAGAAAGTGAAGAGGAACTAAAGAGCCTCTTGATGAAAGAGAGGAGAGTAGAAAAGTTGGCTGAAAGCTCAACATTCAGAAAACTAAGATCATGGCATCTGGTCCCATCATTTCATGGCAGATAGATGGGGGGAACAGTGGAAACAGTGTCAAAGTGTCAAACTTTATTTTGGGGGGCTCCAAAGTCACTGCAGATGGTGATTGCAGCCATGAAATTAAAAGACGCTTTCTCTTTGGAAGAAAAGTTATGACCAACCTAGATAGCCTAAAAGCAGAGACATGACTTTGCCAACAAAGGTCCAGCTAGTCAAAGCTGTGGTTTTTCCAGTGGTCATGTACAGATGTGAGAGTTGGACTATAAAGAAACTGGTGCTTTTGAACTGTGGTGTTGGAGAAGACTCTTGAGAGTCCCTTGGACTTGGAAGGAGATCCATCCAGTCCATCCTAAAGGTGATCAGTCCTGGGTGTCCATTGGAAGGACTAATGTTGAAGCTGAAACTCCAGTACTTTGGCCAGCTGATGTGAAGCGCTGACTCATTTGAAAAGACCCTGATGCTGGGAAAAATTAAAGGCAGGAGGAGAAGGGGACAATAAAGATGAGATGATTGGATGGCATCACCGACTCAATGGATATGAGTTTGAGTAAGCTCTGGGAGTTGGTGATGGACAGGGAAGCCTGGCATGCTGCAGGCCATGGGGTCGCAAAGAGTTGGACACAACTGAGGGACTGAACTGAACCAAACTATCAGTCTTCATGCATGTTCAGTCATGTCCAACTCTTTGCGCCCTCATGGACTGTAGCTTGCTAGGCTCCTCTGTTCATGGGATTTCCCAGGCAAGGATACTGAAGCAGGTTGTCATTTCCTCCTCCAGTGGATCTTCCCCACACAGGGATAGAATCTGAGTCTCCTGTGTCTCCTGCATTGGCAGGAGGATTCTTTACCACTAATCCACCAGGGAAGCCCCTGTCAGAGTCGTAGAGATAATCAAACTTTGAGTTCTAAGTCACATTAAAGAAACACTCATGAGAATTACGTGCAGAGTTACACAGTACAGAAAAGTGTTGGCATAGCAGTCCCGAGACCACTGTTTGTTTAAAGGCTGGGTGTCAAGGTTGCCGTTGGTGTCTGGAAACTTGGATTTGGGGAGGCTTCGCACCATTCCCTGTTGAGAATTGCTCACTGTGCCTAAACTGTTCATGCAAACTGTGATTTATGCTGGACACGTGGTTTTCTTTGGACTTCTAGTACTTTCGCACATCATAGAGGGACCAGCTCCCCATCTGGGCGCCATGGCTAAAGAGCTTCCCTGTAACGAGCAGGTTGCACATGGGCGTCAGATGCGTCTGTGCAGCTCCGCCGGGAGAGGCCGCGTGAAGCCTGCCCTTGATTTGCTCAGGGCCGTGCCTCTGCGCCTTCTCCTTTTGCTGGTTGTGCTGTGTCTGTTTTTACTGTCGTAAGTCATAGCCGTGAGTACACCTGTGTGCTGAGTTCTCTGGATTGTCTTTTGTGAATCACCAGCAAACCTGGGGGCCTTTTGGGGACCCCTGACACACAGGAGTTTGTACATTGAGAATTCCAGCTGTCTACAGGTGAACTGTAACTTCTGCCAAGCCAGCCCACCCTTTGCTTGAAGAGACCCCAGAGTGATTGCAAAATAAGAGCACTTGACAATAAAGGGGGTGCATTATAAATTATTTAGAAACATCAGGGATCTGTACCATAAAGATAAAAATTTGGCCTGATGAAGTCCTGCCATGTAGATAAAAGCTCAGGAAGTATTGCTATTCATGTAAAGCAAACACACACTGTGAATCATGTCTCTTAACTCATCTTCATAGTTTTATAAAACCTGTGCTGGGTTAAGATAACCATATGTCCTTAAAAGAACAGTTGAATTGGATAATATTTACATTTTGGTGCTTTTTATTTCCATGTTTAAAATAAGGTACTGAAGATAGTGTTTGTATGTGAAGGAGATTTCCTGTTTAGATTTGGAACCATCAACTGAATGTTGAGGGGTTTTCCCAATAATAATAAATACAAGACATCAGGTCCAGGGACTTCCTTCGTGGTCCCGTGGTTGACCACTTTCCAGTGCAGGGGATGGGGGTTTGATCCCTGGTTGAGGAACTAAGATCCTGCGTGCCTCGGGCTAACTCAGCCTGTGCACCACAAAGAGCCAGCATAGCAAAAAAAAAAAAAAATCAGGTCCAACTGAACTCCGATTTATGTTCCTCAGTTTGATTATTTTTTGAACAAAATTAGGAAGCTATTTTTATGGACTAAACTTGATAAAAAAAATACCGTTTCATTTGTGAACTTGGACNAAAGAAAGCAGGTCCAACTGAACTCCGATTTATGTTCCTCAGTTTGATTATTTTTTGAACAAAATTAGGAAGCTATTTTTATGGACTAAACTTGATAAAAATACCGTTTCATTTGTGAACTTGGACATTTCTGAGTCATTTGTCAAACCTCCTAGGAGATACTCGATAATCTCTAAAATTCCCTTCAGGGCTCATTAGAATTAGACCTTGCAGCAGCTCTGCCCTCCTCCTTGCCCCATCCCAGTGACTGACTGGGCAGCAGGGGCCGTCTCAGTTGGTGCATATACTTTTACCATATCTGCTAATTACTTCAGAGGATTTTTTCATTGACTTTCCGATTCTGGGCTCTTATTAGGAAAAGTTGTTAGGTAAGTGAGGTGTCATGAACTTGATCAATATATTTGTCACTGTTTATATATAAATTCTGCACTTTAGGGCCTCCAAACAGTAACTTGAGTTATTAAATATGGAATAGTTGAAATAAAGAAGTTGAAAATTATCCTATGAGTTGCTGTGTTTGTGAAAGAATTAGAATAATTGTGACTTTCTCTTTAATATTGGTATTTGTAACCTATAAATAATATTCATTAAAAAAAAGCTTTGAGATTAAATTTCTATACCATACAAGTCACCGATTTTGAGTGTTCAGTTCACTGGCTTTTAGTACATTCATAGATATGTGTATCCATCACTGCCCTATCAGAATATTTTCATTACCCCTAAATGAAATCTCATACCCCTTAGTTATTACCCCTCAGCCCTAGGCAGCCCTGATGTTCTATCTTTGTAGATTTGTCTGTTCTGAATATTTCACAGTGGAGTCATCCTATATGACCATTTGCGACTGTCTTTCACTTAGTATGTTTCCAAAGTTAATAGCGTGTAATCAGTCTTTCATTGCTTTTATTATTGAATAATACTCCATTGAACAAATAATACCATTATTTATTCATTAGTTAATGGGCTTTGAGGTGGTCTCCGCTCTTTGTCCATGCTGAGTCATGCTGCCGTGAACATGTGTCAGCTGCAGTTTTCGCCTCTCGAGTGTCTGTCTAGGGATGGACTTGGTGGGTCACACGGTAGTGCTGTGTCTAACACTGGGAGGACCTGCCGGACTGTTTGCCACGGCAGGTGTACTATTTTAGATTCCCACCAACACTGTGAACGTTCCCAGCTTCTCCACATCCTCAGAAACACTTCTAATTCTTTTTTATTGAGCCATCCTACGATGTGTACAGTGGTCTCTTCTTGTGGTGTTTTACGATTTTATAATGCACATTTCAGTTGATTTTTTCCTCTACATTTTCTTAAATAGACAAGAAATGATGCCTTCAGGTTTGTGAGAGAATCTTTTTTTGTAATTGTTGATTTCATTTCTTTAACAGGCTAAGGAAATTTTAACAAAAGAATCAAATGTACAAGAGGTCCGCTGTCCTGTTACCGTCTGTGGAGATGTGCATGGTCAATTCCATGACCTTATGGAACTCTTCAGAATCGGTGGGAAGTCACCAGACACAAACTATCTGTTCATGGGGGACTATGTAGACAGAGGCTATTATTCTGTGGAGACGGTAACTCTTCTTGTGGCATTAAAGGTATGACTAATGAAATTCATTGTTTTTTCCCAAGCTTTAAATCAGCAAAACAGTGGGCATTGCATATCAAAATGTTCTAGTTTATGATCCATTCATTGTATAGCCCCTTAAAATAATAGTTGGTTTTTATATCTTTTGGGAGAAAGATATGAAAATGATGCATTAGACATCTCTTGCCTACTTCTGGTNACGTTGTCATAACATTTAAAGAGATTTCCCTTTAAAAATAAATTACTGTTTTATGTTGATCTGCATATTTCTGTATATTTGTCATGATAGTGCTTGCATTCTACTTGGTGTACTGAGCAAATAAATTTTGTTTTAAACAAAAATATGTTGAGTTACTGTGGTACACTTAAAATGAACATTTTACTTGCTTGAAATTTCATAGATCTCTGACCTGTAATAAATAGTTGTGTTGAGGTACTTAAATGTGGTGTTCTCTGTATAGAACTCATTTTCAGAAGAAAAAAATTTTNAGTTACTGTGGTACACTTTAAAAGAACATTTTACTTGCTTGAAATTTCATAGATCTCTGACCTGTAATAAATAGTTGTGTTGAGGTACTTAAATGTGGTGTTCTCTGTATAGAACTCATTTTCAGAAGAAAAAAATTTTGATAGTACCTGATAACTTTTATCCCATAAAAGATTATTATTTGTAAACATCATCTCATTAGGTAATTTGTGTTATGCAGATTTTTTTAAAGTCTTTATTGAATTTGTTACAGTATTGTTTCTGTTTTATGTTTTGGTTTTTTGGCCATAAGCTCTGTAGGATTTTAGCTCCCAAGTGAACCTGCAGCCCCTCCATTGGAAGGCGAAGTCTTAACCACTGGACCACCAGGGCAGTCCCCCTGTTATTCACATTTTAAACTATGGATTATATGCTAAAACTGTAGGATAACATATGGCTGGGTAGACTCTCTTAAAAACCAAAATATGTTATTTTATCTTTACCTTTTAATCTAGAAATGAGAATAATCTCCAGATAAGCTTTAGTACAACTAGTAGGACTAGTTAAGTGTAAAGTATAAATTCCAAGTAGTAGAAAGGAAAATACAGTCATTACGTGGTGTGAGGGAGGAAGAAAGGGGGGGGGACTTGAATTTTTTCACCTTTATATAAGAAAATGACATGGTAAAAATAGGTATAAACATCTCAAAATTGTAATCAATGTAAATGAACTATATTTTCTAGTTGAAAGACAAAGAGTCAAGTTTGATTTTTTTTTTTAATAAAAATCCAGCTATATAACTGATTACAAGACACATACAATAGCAAATGATCTGAATAGGTTGAAATTAAAGATAGATTAGATCAAGAAAAGATGCTAAAAAGGGAAATCTGGAGTAGCTATATAAATTTATTTAAAACAGTTGGAGACTATTTTAAGAGTATAAGATCAGTACAAATCGAGTTAACACATAAACTTTTATGCACATACCAAAATAGCCTCAAATACGTTAGAAACAAAAAGCCTTAGAAATGCAGAGAAAGATTGACAAGTTTGCATTGCAGTGGCAGATTTCAACTCACTTCTCTGTTACTATACAGTAAAACACAAATTGTGGAAGANCTTTTATGCACATACCAAAATAGCCTCAAATATGTTAGAAACAAAAAGCCTTAGAAATGCAGAGAAAGATTGACAAGTTTGCATTGCAGTGGCAGATTTCAACTCACTTCTCTGTTATTATACAGTAAAACACATTGTGGAATATTTGAAAACATTTGAATAAAATTGATAGAATAAACGTATATACATCTCTGTATCCCAACAGAGAATACACAGTCTTGTCAAATTTATATGGGACATTTATAAAAGTTGGCAATTATTAGGCCATAAGGCAAGTCTCAGAAACTTTCAAAGAACTGATACATGATACCAAATTCTCTAACTAGTGCAGTTAATTTAGAGGTTAATAGTGAAATTTAAAAATAAGGGTCAAAGATGAATTAAAGGAAATTTAAAATTCCATAAAACAGAATTTAGAAAAACTGGTTATGAAAATACATATATAAGATTATGTAAATAAAATACCTAATTTTTTAATTTTTACCTCACCTTGCTGCACAGGGAGTTGATAGTGCCCAAACCAGGGACTGAACCCACCCCCTCAACATTGGAAGCACGGAGTCTTAAGCATGTACTGCCAGGAAAGTCTAGATGAAATACCTAGAACAGCCAAAACAATTTTGAGAAACAAAGAGTACATTTTCTTCCCTATGTCAGAATTTATATAGTTTTCAAGATAGTGTAGCTTAAGAGTAAGGATGAATATATAGATCAATGAACAGAATTGAGAATCCAGAAATATATCATTCTATTTATAGTCAATAAAAGTAGCGAGGCAGTTCATTAAGGGAAGAATTGTTCAACAAATGGTGTTGGGAAAGTGATGTCCACGTGCAAAAGGGTGAACTGAGGTGCTTAACCTATCATACACAAAAATTCAGTAACAATGGATCAAACAACTTTAAAAAGAAAACAGAACTCCTTTGAGAATGTGTTAGGCCAAGATTTTGTAAATAATACCAGAAGAATGGTACATAAAAATTTTAAGTTGATAAATAGCCTCATTAGAATTCAAAACTTGTGTGCTTCAAAGGACAGAATTAAGTGAAAAGAAACTAGAAGATTGCATCACGTATCTAATAAGGGACTTGTATCCAGATTTTAAAAGAACTCAACACTCTGTAAGACAACCCAGTTAGAACATGGGCAAAGGATGTGAATAGACACTTCACTAAAGATACACAAATAGCTAACAACTAATAAGCATGTGAAAAGATCAACATCATTAGTCATTAGGGAAATGCAAACTAATGCACAATTGAGATTTCACACTCAGAAAAAGTGTAATGATTTCCTTATTCACAAATAAATATTGGTGAGAATGAGGAGAAATTGGAGCNTTTAAAAGAACTCAACACTCTGTAAGACAACCCAGTTAGAACATGGGCAAAGGATGTGAATAGACACTTCACTAAAGATATACAAATAGCTAACAACTAATAAGCATGTGAAAAGATCAACATCATTAGGGAAATGCAAACTAATGCACAATTGAGATTTCACACTCAGAAAAAGTGTAATGATTTCCTTGTTTATTCACAAATAAATATTGGTGAGAATGAGGAGAAATTGGAGCCCTCATACATTGCTATCAGTTAATTTAAAAAGGTGCAGCCACTTTGGAAAACTTGACAACTTCATAAATTAACTATGCCCCAACAATTCCATTCATTCATATCTTCCCAAGAGAAAATACATGCATGTAAATATTCATTAATTATAGGCCCAAACTGGAAACATTCCAAATGTCTATGCTCAGTGGATAGACAAAAATGTTATAGAGTGGTAATCCACCACTAATAAAAAAGTTAAACATAACAACATGGATGAACTTCAAAATATGCTAATGAAAGAAGCCAGACATGAGACACTACACATAATTTCATTTCTAGAAGATGCCTAAAAAAGGCAAACTTGTGAAGACAGAAGTAGATTAGTGGTTGCCTAGCCAGTGGGAATGGGAATTAACTGTAAATGGTCACAAAGGTACCTGTTAGAATGAAGAAAATGTTCTAAAACTGGTTCATGGTCATAATTGCTCCTTTTGGTAAATTTACGAAAAATCTTTACCCTTGAAATGGGAAAATTCCATATGTAAAATATACCTCAATGAAGCTGTTCACAGAAATAAAACTTGTGCAATGCAACCAAACCAGGCTCTACAGGAAATTTATAATTAAGTGTTTGTAATAGAGGAACAGCTAAAAATTGAGCTGTGTTTACTATTCCATAAAAGAAGATTTAGAGAAAATATTTTTTAAAAATTTTCTTTAATTAAGAGCAAATATCAAAAGACTCCAAATATCAACAGAATGATTGTACTTCAAAAGATAAGATGAAGGAAAGCATTCAGGGAGCACCAAAAAACCCATGAATTTGCAAAAAGAAATGATTAAAACATTTAGATGGTAGTATGAATAATACTTGCCAATAACTTGGTTGGATGGCATCGCTGACTCAATGGACATGAATTTGAGGAAGCCTGGAGATAGTGATGGACAGAGAAGCCTGGCGTGCTGCAGTTCACGGGGTCACAGAGTCGGACACTGAGCGACTGAACAACAACAGTAAATTTGAAAACAAGTAATGAGCAAATGACTAGGATGTTTTAATCTTATGAAACTGACTCAAGAATAAATGAGTCTACACAGACATAAAGAACAGACCAAGAGAAATGGGGATGGGGCGGGGGAGAGGTGGACTGGAAGTTTGAGACTAGCAGATACAAACTGTTATATATAGAATGGATAAGCAGGTCCTATTGTATATTCAATATTCTGTAATAAGCCGTAATGGAAAAGAAAACAATGCAACCTACTGTTCCTAGTAAAGAAAGATTTAAATCACTCATTTAAATCTTACAAAGAATACACGAAATACCAAAGTTCTTAGTAGCATTATTCACAATAGCCAAAAAGTGGAAATAACCCAAATGTCCATCAGTTGGCAAAAAAAAAAAAAAAAGAAAATACGGTGTATACATACAATGGAATACTATTCAACCATAAAAAAGGGCAGATTCTGATACATACTACAACACAGATGACCCTAAAAGACATGCTAAGTGCAACAAACCAGGCACAAAAAAGCAAATATTGTTTTAATTCCACTTATATGAGGTACCTGGAATTGGCAAATTCATAGATACAGAAAGTAGAATAGAGGTCCCCAGGGACTGGGGAAGAAGGGAATGGGGAGTTACTTTTTAATGCCTGGTGTGTTTGGAATGACGAAAAAATTCTGGAAAGAGATGGTGGCACCCTATGGTGAATGTACTTAATGCCACTGAATTGTACACTTTAAAATGGCTAAAATGGTAAATTCTGTTACATATATTTTACAACAATCAAAAAAATTTTTTTAGAATCAGCTTTTATAGTCATACATGTAGAAGAAAAAAAAAAACACCTGCTAGGATTTTGACCAGGAAATGGCAACCCACTCCAGTGTTCTTGCCTGGAGAATCCCAGGGACGGGGGAGGCTGGTGGGCTGCCGTCTATGGGGTCGCACAGAGTCGGACAGTGAAGTGTTGCAGCAGCAGCAGCAGCAGCAGCAGTATCTATCACTGGGGGAGAATAGATGCTTTCACCTAGAGTATTCCAGACCATGGAGATGGCACATACCCCCTTCAAGTCTTAGTTTCTCTCAGCATCATACTATACTATTTGGTGTATAAATCATGCCATCTAACATTGGTTTTTTTGTGTATCTTTTGGTCCCTCAACAACCTCAACACTTGGAATCCTACACATGTGGGAACCAGGAGAAACTAAAAATCCTCTAGCTATCTCCTTCCTCCCACCTTTTCCAAACTGGTTGATTGTGGTCCAATTTACATTTATTTGTCAACAGTTTCAATCTTCTGTCTCCAGCCACAATCCGTCCTCTCAACTCGACTGCTTCTGCAGCCCCTCAGCCAGGATGACCCACGGTCCGTGACTCTGAGCACATCCAGGACTGGGCTCAGCACCTCCCCAACCTCGTCCTCCTCCAGGCTCCCCTGACCCGGTGAAGCACATTACCACCAGCCCCTGCTGCCAGGGCGACAGTTTGGAGAGGCCCCTTGCCACCTCCTACAGCCTCCCACCACCTCAAACATCAAGGTTGGTAGTTTCCACCGCCTAATTCACAAAATCTTTCCAAGTCCCCTCTGCCTCCTTAGTTTAACTGACTCAGCTCTCAATGGACCCCTTGCAAAAGTCTCCTTATTAAACCCCCAAGTCTGTTAATTCCTTGTTCCAATCTGCAGCTAGAATGACCTTTTAAAAAATGCTACTTTCTGATTTATAATATCTCCTTTCCTGACAGCCTTCCAACAGTTCTCCACTTTGAAATAAAAATTACTGTTATTGTTATTATCGTTAACACTTATAGAAAATTTATTATGTCCCAGGACCTGTTCTATGGTCTTTATACATAGTAACTCAGTTGATCCTCATAACTCTAAATATTCCCATTATACAGATAAGAAAACTGAGGCTCAGAGAACCACCTTCAAGGTTTTTGCATCAGCTCTTGCCCATCCTGTTTCTTTTAGGCAGCATACAGTTGGGCAATAATTTTTTTAATCCAATTTAACACTCTGTTTTTAACTGGAGATATTGAGCGTATTTACATTTAATTGTGATTATCAGTACAGTTAGGTTTCTGTCTGTCATCTTGCTATTTGTTTTCTATTTGTCTCATACATTCTTTTTTTCTTAATTCTTCTGGATTAATGGAATATTTTTTTATTCCATTTATCATTTTAGTGGCTTATTAGCTTATAATTTTGTTACTCTAACTGGTAGTTTTAGGATTTGTGGTATGCTTTTAACTTAAAACAATGTCTTCAAATAGTATTACACCACGCCACATACAGAATTAGAACCTTATGTTTATCCCTACCCGAACTTTGTCAGACTTTATTTTGGGGGGCTTCAAAATCACTGCAGATGGTGACTGCAGCCATGAAATTAAAAGATACTTACTCCTTGGAAGAAAAGTTATGACCAACGTAGATAGCATATTCAAAAGCAGAGATATTACTTTGCCGACTAAGGTCCATCTAGTCAAGGCTATGGTTTTTTCTGTGGTCATGTATGGATGTGAGAGTTGGACTGTGAAGAAGGCTGAGTGCTGAAGAATTGATGCCTTTGAACTGTGGTGTCGGAGAAGACTCTTGAGAGTCCCTTGGACTGCAAGGAGATCCAACCAGTCCATTCTGAAGGAGATCAGCCCTGGGTGTTCTTTGGAAGGAATGATGCTAAAGCTGAAACTCCAGTACTTTGGCCACCTCATGCGAAGAGTTGACTCATTGGAAAAGACTCTGATGCTGGGAGGGGTTGGGGGCAGGAGAAGAGAACAACAGAGGATGAGATGGCTGGACAGCATCACTGACTCGATGGACGTGAGTCTGAGTGAACACTGGGAGTTGGTGATGGACAGGGAGGCCTGGCGTGCTGCGATTCATGGGGTCGCAAAGAGTCAGACGCGACTGAGCGACTGAACTGAACTGAAACTTTGTACTATTGTCATACATGTTGCTTTTGCACATGTTAAAAATCATATATTACTTTGTTTAGACAAGATTATTATTTAAAGAAATACAAATAATAATGTTTAAGACTTTCATATATGTATTTGGTTGTTTAAATGTAGACTATTTCCGGGACTTCTCATACCTTTGTTTAGGTTCCTATTTCCCTTTGATATAATTATGCTTCTACCCTAAAGACTTACTTGTAGTTCAAGTCTACTGGTGGGCAATTCCTTCAGCTTTTGTATGTCTTAGAAAGTATCCCATGATTCTTTTATTTATTTTGTGTGTGTGCGTGGCCGTGCCTTGCGGCTTCTGGGATCTTGGTTCCCTAACCCAGGATCGAACCTGGGCCCTCGGTAGTGAAAGAACAGAGCCCTAACTGCTGGACCACCAGGACACTCCCTCATGATTCATTTTTTATAAGATATTTTCACTAGGTATAGACTTCTATTACTCGTAGTCTCAGGGCCCATAGGTAGGCCTCAAATTCCATTAAAGATGGGCAGGCTGTTGTCCCCTTGTGCTCAGGGTAGGCGCTGGGTATCAGGTTTTCTGGGGTCCCTGTGCCCCCCTCAGCTTGCCATTGTCCCCGCATACATGCATCAGAGAGTCTTTCTCCGGGCTCTGACGCCTTCCCCGGGTGTCCACAGCTGTTGCTTGTGACTCTGGTGCTAAGCTCGTGGTAGGACCAGGTGATATTGTTTTGTCCCAGTTTAGCCTCAAATCTCAGGCAGGCCCTTAGCACTCTGGCTTCAGGGGTGAGATTTTCCTGGCATTCCTGTTCCTCCTACCCGTGGTCTCCAAATGCTGCCTTGTAACTGCGGTGGTCTGGAGTGGTTGTTTTCCACACACACTCCCCAGGAGAGCAATCACCCGGTATTTGTACCTGCTCCACCAACAGGAGCAGAGACTTCTGGATTCTACCCTCCCCCTGAGGCAGCAAGTCTTTGCCCGCGTTCTAGGAGAAGCAGATGGATTTTACTTCTGCTGCTTCTCCAAAAAGTACCATCCCCAGCACGTCACGACTTGGCCTCTGCAGAGGAGAGGGAGCCCCGGAGGCAGTGGGACTTCAAGCTTGTTCCTCCACAGCCACCAACCACCTTCACAGCCACCAATCATCACCTTCACCCACCAATCACCTCCTCAGTCCTCCACAGGAACCAATCACCTCCTCAGTCCTCCGCAGGAACCAATCACCTCCTCAGTCCTCCACAGGAACCAATCACCTCCTCAGTCCTCTGCAGGAACCAATCACCTCCTCAGTCCTCCGCAGCCACCAATCACCTCCTCAATCCGCCACAGGCACCAAGCACCTTCACAGACACCAATCACCTCCGTGTTTGCAGGGAGGTCAGCACTGCACACTCTCCTCCTGAGGTGAAGGCGGAGGGCGAAGAGCTCTCAGGTAGGTGAAAACTCCCTTTATTTCTGAGGACCGGCTTTAAGGCACATGATCTGTGCATCACAAACAGCCCACACTTTGAAGATCCTTGCAGCTGCTTTCAGGCTGTGCCATCACCATCCTGAATTCTTTATTTTTGAGCAAAAGTTCTCGTATTTTCCTTTTGCACTAAGACCCACAGATGAAGTAGCCAGTCCTGTTCCAAAGTGATGTGGTAGCCTTTACAGATGCTAGAATCTTTGCTGAGTGTTTATCAACTTCTAGAGCAGCTACCTTTTGTCCCATCCATGTGAAATGGAAAACAGTCTGTCCTGTCTCTCTTCCCAGTGGATTATCTTAGTGTTCGGCTCAAAAACGTTGGCATTGTGTCTTTCATCGAGCTGTATTTTAGGGTAGGAGAAACATTTTTTGTAGGTTTTAAGGGAATTTTTTTCAGTCCAAAACTGCCGTATGGTTCAAAACCTGCTCTTTTCAGGATCTCAAAATTTCAGCCAACAGAACAATTATCTGATTAAGGCAAGTCTTCCCTCTCCCACCTCCGGCTCCCCATCTCACCGCTCCCCTACCTTAAAAGGGAATATCACGTTTCTTTTAAAGTTTCCTACAGAAAAAAAGATGGTTTTATGTTTTTTATTTTCTGCCCACAACAAAATATGTGTTAGTGTCACTGTCAATAGTAGAACAACCTGAAATGACAAGAACAGTATTTTGATAATAGGCAGCTATGGTATCATTAAACTGGGTTACTGAACTGATCTCCCCCATTAGCTCATAACAGGGAGAAAGTTACAAAGTGAAGCATGAACAGAGAGGAGGAGTAATAAAATTAGGGGAAATTCTCTAAGTAAGGATATGTGGCTTGTGCGCTAGAGATAAATAGGTTATATAGAACACATATTGACTGCACACTCTTTTTACATACTCTTGCCAGCTACAAATTGGCATATGCCATCTACCTTGACAAGGATTAAATCATGAGCTGCTGTAGCTGCTGACCCTCAACACCCCTGAACAGAGCTCAAGGTGAAAACAGGTATGACCTACTCTGTGTTCTGGGAAAAACTGGCAGAACAGGTCTTCAGATAGATATCTTTAGAAGACTGTATATCCGTGGCGTATTCATGTTGATGTATGGCAAAGCCAATACAATATTGTAAAGTTAAAAAAAAAAAAAAGACTTTATGAGCCCGATTCTTGCATCTCCTCATAATTAGAAAAATGCTAACATCATTAATGATGACACCTGCTCCCTACGACTAGCAGCAAGCCTCTGACAAAACGTGAGCTTGACTGCACTGAGACCGTCACTCAAATCATATATGACACTGACCTTCCCCCTGCCTCTTGGTAGCAATTTCTCAGCGCAATTTGAAATGCTGTCTCCTAGACTTTAGTCCTCATTTTGCCCCCAAATAAAAACATAACCCACAACTCTCATGTGCTTTTTTTTCAGTTGATACTGACTCTTTGTTAGTACACTAAAGATGAATGTCTTCCAAATTTTTCAGTATCACTCCTTCACTGAAGGATATTATTAAAAACAATACATAGGCTAAGTTGAAATAGGATTCAAGTTAGTTTTCCCTCAGGCTATTCTTTTTTTAAAAATCTAAAGCGTTTTGTCACACTTCTCTTAGAAATCACTTAGACAAGTTACAAGTCTGCTTCTTTTTCTGTCTTACGCTGGTGATATCTTTAAACACTTTATCATTTAAACAAAAGTAGAAATAAGAGTGCAATGGCACCCCACTCCNTGCGGGAGAAATATCAATGACCTCAAATATGGCAGATGACACCACCCTTATGGCAGAAAGTGAAGAAGAACTAAAGAGCCTCTTGATGAAAGTGAGAGTGAAAAAGTTGGCTTAAAGCTCAACATTCATAAAACGAAGATCATGGCATCCATTCTCATCACTTCATGGGAAATAGATGGAGAAACAGTGGACACAGTGGCTGACTTTATTTTTCTGGGCTCCCAATCACTGCAGGTAGTGATTGCAGCCATGAAATTAAAAGATGCTTGCTCCTTGGGAGGAAAGTTATGACCAACCTAGACAGCACATTAAAAAGCAGAGACATTACTTTGCCAACAGAGGTCCATCTAGTCAAGGCTATGGTTTTTCCTGTGGTCATGTATGGATGTGAGAGTTGAACTATAAAGAAAGCTGAGTTCTGAAGAACTGATGCTTTTGAACTGTGGTGTTGGAGAAGACTCTTGAGAGTCCCTTGAACTGCAAGGAGATCCAACCAGTCCATCCTAAAGGAGATCAGTCCTGGGTGTTCATTGGAGGGACTGATGTTGAAGCTGAAACTCCAATACTTTGGGCACCTGAATCGAAGAGCTGACTCATTTGAAAAGACCCTGATGCTGGGAAACATTGAGGGCAGGAGGAGAAGGGGACAACAGAGGATGAGATGGTTGGATGGCATCACCAATTCGATGAACATGGGTTTGGGTAGACTCCAGGTGTTGGTGATGGACAAGGAGGCCTGCCGTGCTGCAGTTCATGGGGTTGCAAAGAGTCAATGCAACTGAGCAACTGAACTGAACCCATCCAGTATTCTTGCCTGGGAAATCACATGGACAGAAGAGCTTGGTGGGCTACAGTCCATGGGGTCGCAGAGTCAGACACGACTGAGCGACTAACACTTTCACACTTCCTGAAAATGTCCTTGATTTAACTTTGCTCTGAAGCCATTCTGTTTGGCATTATTTGGGATCTTCCAAACTAGTGAGCCCTGGTTCCTTTTTAAGTCCTTTCTTGAACTTCTCTTTCTTCTCACAGTTTAGTATAGAAGAAAACAGGCTGATGTTTTCAGTATTCTAGTTAGAAATAGATTTAGCTAGATTCCTTGTTAGCTGTATTTTCCAATTCCCACATAACTGCACAAGCTCCTTCCCCTTGCTGTTGGCTTCACTTCCTTGCCACACAGACCTCTCCATGAGGCTACCCACAGTATGACTTCTTTCTCCATTTGAGTGTCAAAAGCTTTCTCTATCTCCTTTATACTTTAATAAAGCTTTATTACACAAAAGCTCTGAGTGATCAAGCCTCATCTCTGGCCCCAGATTAAATTCTCCTCCGGGGGCCAAGAATCCCGAAGTCTCTGAGTGATACGACAACAAACTTTCACAGGGAGCATGGGTTTGACCTCTGATTGGGAAACTAAGTTCCCACATGGCTTGGGGCATGGCCAAACAAACAAAACAATATATTTTTTTAAAAAAAGAGTGATAGCATGGGAAAGGGAGTGGCTGGAATAGACAGCCTGTAAACCATCCTTGGAGTTTGAACTTGTTATTAGTGTGAATACACCATGATAGAAGTATAAGCAGGGAATGAAGTGCCCAGATATATTTTTAAAACTCACCTTCACTTTGTTTTCATTGTTTTATCTTTAAAACACTGATCCACCTGGAATGTTGTAAATGTTACAGTTCAATGCAAGGCAAAATAAATCTCAAACGTCAGTTAAGTAAACATGAGTACAATGTTTACTATCAAAAAGAACTTTGAAGTCTAAAAAGAGCTTTGAAACATTTTCAAAGTTTAATTTCTAGAAATACAGCAGACTAAACATTCCTACTTAGAAGACCTTAAAGAGTTTGAATGGTGAAACATTCACTATGGCAAGGCCAGTGAAAGAAGAAACTGATAAATGACGTCAGCTGGGGAAAATACAAATTAATGAGCACCTTACTGTATATACATTTCTATCTCATCCTCATTTGTTACACTGTAATATGGCACACTCCCAAATTATTATATGTAGAGAGCAATCCTTTTGTAATACTTTATGTCCATACATTTCCATGGAGATCAACATTGAAATGTTTATGGCCTTGAGCTCAATCAACACATGGCATGATTTTAATGTGAATCGTCTGTTGTCCTCTAAGGTCATGGTGTAACTGATTTCTTGTAAAACAGCTAGTTGGCATTTCTAAACTAGCTGCTCTGCTCTTTCTCTTCCACGTTGAGTACAGTATCCACAGTTATTCCAATGTCCTGCAGTGACCAGCCTCCCTCCACTTCCAGAGGCCTTCTGGGAAANATGTTTTCAGTACTCTAGTTAGAAATAGATTTAGCTAGATTCCTTGTTAGCTGTATTTTCCAATTCCCACATAACTGCACAAGCTCCTTCCCCTTGCTGTTGGCTTCACTTCCTTGCCACACAGACCTCTCCATGAGGCTACCCACAGTATGACTTCTTTCTCCATTTGAGTGTCAAAAGCTTTCTCTATCTCCTTTATACTTTAATAAAGCTTTATTACACAAAAGCTCTGAGTGATCAAGCCTCATCTCTGGCCCCAGATTAAATTCTCCTCCGGGGGCCAAGAATCCCGAAGTCTCTGAGTGATACGACAACAAACTTTCACAGGGAGCATGGGTTTGACCTCTGATTGGGAAACTAAGTTCCCACATGGCTTGGGGCATGGCCAAACAAACAAAACAATATATTTTTTTAAAAAAAGAGTGATAGCATGGGAAAGGGAGTGGCTGGAATAGACAGCCTGTAAACCATCCTTGGAGTTTGAACTTGTTATTAGTGTGAATACACCATGATAGAAGTATAAGCAGGGAATGAAGTGCCCAGATATATTTTTAAAACTCACCTTCACTTTGTTTTCATTGTTTTATCTTTAAAACACTGATCCACCTGGAATGTTGTAAATGTTACAGTTCAATGCAAGGCAAAATAAATCTCAAACGTCAGTTAAGTAAACATGAGTACAATGTTTACTACAAAAAGAACTTTGAAGTCTAAAAAGAGCTTTGAAACATTTTCAAAGTTTAATTTCTAGAAATACAGCAGACTAAACATTCCTACTTAGAAGACCTTAAAGAGTTTGAATGGTGAAACGTTCACTATGGCAAGGCCAGTGAAAGAAGAAACTGATAAATGACGTCAGCTGGGGAAAATACAAATTAATGAGCACCTTACTGTATATACATTTCTATCTCATCCTCATTTGTTACACTGTAATATGGCACACTCCCAAATTATTATATGTAGAGAGCAATCCTTTTGTAATACTTTATGTCCATACATTTCCATGGAGATCAACATTGAAATGTTTATGGCCTTGAGCTCAATCAACACATGGCATGATTTTAATGTGAATCGTCTGTTGTCCTCTAAGGTCATGGTGTAACTGATTTCTTGTAAAACAGCTAGTTGGCATTTCTAAACTAGCTGCTCTGCTCTTTCTCTTCCACGTTGAGTACAGTATCCACAGTTATTCCAATGTCCTGCAGTGACCAGCCTCCCTCCACTTCCAGAGGCCTTCTGGGAAAGGAAGTAGAAAGGCTGTATAGGGATGTGCTATACCCAATCTTCATCATCCAGTCAAACAAGACCTAGAAGAGAAAAAGCTTCGTTATAAATAGTGCACACAGTTGTGTCCCTCATGATAGTTTATGATCTCTCATTGTTAAATCATGCCCCTAGGAGTCATGAAATAGAACTTTCATATCTTTCAAAGGAACTTTCCAGTTTAAAGCAAAACAGCCTGCCATGAATTTGGAGATGTGAATGACCCTTGATACCTTTTGTTTCAAAGAGGGCCTAGGGACTACTGACACCTACAGGCAGCAGAAGCATTTAACAATTAGGAAAGCTCCAATCACAGGGAACGGGGAGATTATTCACTAAAAAGGTTAACAACAAAAGGTTAGCATTTGGGAAAAAAGTCATTTAGATTACAATCAAAGCCAGTAGTCCCATCAAAATCACCCAGGAACAGTCAAAACAGACATGTCCACGGGCCAGCGACTCTGCCTTTTGATAACAGGTCATCCCTGTGAATGTACTGCATTTTCGGTCAAAAAGATTCCCACTGTAATTGTCCAAATTTCCACTAAAACTCCTGCTAAAGGATGGTGTGTTGCTTTAGGAAGAAAGCTGAATGACAGAATGTTCTCAGGGGATGCTGGTATCAATTATACATATATCAACTTATTTCAATAATTATACTTTATATCAAAGTGATACTTATATCAATTATAAGTAACCCTTGACTTCTACCACCATCCATGTCCCTGCTGATATTCCATTTAATAAATGTGCATTATGTCATACAGTGCCATAATTTTCCAGTATATGAATGAGCCTTAGTTTAACCAATGCCTACATAAGCACTTATATTACTACCTTTGATCATTTGTCATTATTTCCAAAGAATAAATTCTCATAAATGAAATTACTGGGCCAAAAGATATATTTTAAAATATGTACTGATAAATTATCCCACAAGAACAGCAGTCTAAATTACATTTACATGAAGAATGTGAATGTAATTTAATAAGAATCCCTGTTTTCTGCATATACTGCCCCAAACTGGATACTCTTCTTTTTAATCTTTGACAATTTGATAGGTAGAAAATGGTGTCCATTTTAATATGCACTTCTCTAAGTGAGACCAAACATTCTTTGCACGTTTATTACTTGGTTTTTAATTTTTCAAATTTTTTTAGCTAGCATAATCATTACTTTATAAATATTTATTAAAGTGTTGTTGTTTGGTTGCTAAGTCATGTCTGACTCTTGCAACCCCATGGACCG
The DNA here is from genome assembly GCA_006410735.1 of Raphicerus campestris. Classification (NCBI taxonomy): domain Eukaryota; kingdom Metazoa; phylum Chordata; class Mammalia; order Artiodactyla; family Bovidae; genus Raphicerus; species Raphicerus campestris. The sequence goes on from SJYW01025030.1 coordinate 275,072, forward strand.
CCACCAGGCTCCTCTGTGCATAGGATTTCCCAGGCAAGTTTTTTTTTCTCTAGCTAGCATAATCATTACTTTATAAATAATTATTAAATTGTTGCTGCCAAATTTTTAACTTGATGAGCTTTATAGAATTTAAAAACTTTATATAGTCTAACCTACTAGTATTTCCTATTATAGTTTATAGCATTCTAGACATAGAAGGTTAAATGCAGCAATAAGGAGAAATTTATTTAGATAATTACTTAGATTTTTAATGCATACATAATGATAAATTCAAATGTACTTAAAATCAGAAATACACCAACATATTAGTAATTGGCTTTGGTGTCAGATGGCAAATCAAAATTGTTTTTCACTCTAGTTTTCTATATTATCCAAATCATTGCTAGTGAACACAATATTGTTTTTAAAAGAAAAAAAAGTCTATTAGAACAAAAAGAAACAAGCTTTAGAGAATGATCTGAAAACATGCAAGCAGTGGGGCTTCTTATATTAATAATCCATTAGGGCTAATAAGAACAGAGTTAATAACAGCTGCTTCCTAAAGATTTGAAAGCATCTTACCACTGAGCTGTGAAAATATAATTAAAAAACAAATTAAAACAAGGAAGAACTGAAAAAAATCTGAATGCAGAAATCACAATTCAAGAAGGCTCAGCATGCCTAATTCTCCAAATTTTTGTCACGTAAAGTATACATAAATCCCATTTATCCTCAGCTGATGGCAGTGCAGACAACAGACAACACATCCTCCCTGCATGGGAATAAACTATTGCCAAATTCAACACAATTTCTCCAAATATAATTTTTCCTCACCTGTGAACTGCAAGACTTAAAAAACCTTCTCCTCAGGACACGCCCACTTGGACAACGGAGAGCTATAGTCACGACCTGAGGAAAAAAGTGTTCAGATGAGAATTCCAACCACGGCTGTTTGTAATTCCAGAATCACTACTCCTGTGAAACACCTGTACCTGGTTCTAAGCACTCACGTGGGGTTTTGTAGAAATTTAGCTCTCAGAATTGTACGCCAACATTAAGGTCCAGAGAAAATTCACCTTAAACACAGAAATAATTCTTCTAAACCTGAAAAACATCTTCCCACTGCTTGAAGAAACCAGTGACAGAGTCTTCCAGAGAGGGCGCCAGAGACCCGAGGTTTCTGTCTGCCCAGATAATATCAAGACTGCAGCTGGGCTTTGAAAGAGGCCTTACCAAGCCAAGATGATCCAGAGCCACCTCAGAGTCTGCAGGCAGGACAAACACTGGACTGGAAGGAAACAAACCGTTACCCAGGCCACCCCATCACTGTAGGCTGGGCACCATGTCTACCCCATGAGAACGAGAGATGAGCCTGGAGTTAGTCCTGGCTGCTGGGGGTCTTGGAGACCCCCTTTTCCTGGGAGCAGCTNAAAGTTGAGAAGAAAATGAAGAAGAAGAAGAAGGTGTGAAGAAGAAGAAAAAGGTGAGAAAAATAAGAAGATGAGAAGAAGAAGCAGAAGAGGAAGAAGAAGAAGGTTAGAAGAAGAAGAAGAAAGTGAGAAGAAGAAGAAAAACTTGAGAAGAAAAAGAAGAAGGTGAGAAGAAGAAGAAGAACAAGAAAAAAGTGAGAAGGACAAGAAGAAGAAGAAAATGAAGAAGAAGGTGAGAAGAAAAAGAAGAAGGTGAGAAAAAGAAGAAGACCAAGAAGAAGGTGAGAAGAAGAAGAAGAAGAAGAAGAAGAAGAAGAAGAAGAAGAAGGTGAGAAGAAGAAGAAGAAGTTGAGAAGAAGAAGAAGAGGGTGAGAATAGGAAAAAGAAGGTGAGAAGAAGAAGAACAGCAGAAAGTGAGAAGAAGAAGAAGAAGAAGGTGAGAATAGGAAGAAAAAGGTTAGAAAAAGAAAAAGATCAGAAGAAGAAGAAGAAGAAAAAGAAAAGAAAGAACAAGAAGAAGATGAGAAGAAGAAGAAGAAGTTAAGAAGAAGACGAGGAAGTTGAGAAGAAGAAGGTGGGAAGAAGAAGAAGAACAAAAAGAAGAATAGAAAAAGAAGAAGAAGAAAGTGAGAAGAAGAAGAAGAATGTGAGAAGAAGAAGAAGAAAAGGAAGAACAGGAAGAAGGTGAGAAGAAGAAAAAGAAATTGAGAAGAAGACGAAGTTGAGAAGAAGAAGAATGTTAGAAGAAGAAGAAGGTGAAAAAAAAAAATAGAAGGTGAGAAGAAGAAGAAGAAGGTGAGAAGCAGAAGAAGAAAAAGAAGAAGAAGAAAAGGAAGAACANGCGCCTTCTAAGGGGCTGGAAAACCACCATTCACTTTGGTTGCTTTCATGATTTATCCATGTTTCCCTATTTCTGTTAATCTATTAAAACACCAGATGTACAAAGCATTTTCTCTCACTAAAACACTGTACAACAATTTCACCTTCAAGAGATGCTTTATATTTTTTAATACCATAGATTCCATATTTTATAACATTTTATCTAACAAATATTCATTGCATTTATTAAATAAATCATTTGTTTTTGTTTGGTATCAAAAACATATGTGATGGTCAATTAGAATTTACCATCAGCATGAGATAATCTATGTTATTAACACATAGCAAAGAATCTTACAAATGTAATGAGTCCATGTAGCTCTCTAGATCTTTTTCAAATGTTAGAAACAGTTCAAAGACCCAGTTCCTACCCTCAAGCTCCATGAAGGGACCAGGAAACCTCAGACTGAGAAGCAATACATTGGAAACTACTTTTAGGGAACACATAGCTTAGCAGCTTTACCTAAGACTCAATAGAAACACACTTATTTCAACCTTAACCAGCTCCAAATTGGTCTTCTTAGGGATTAAAGATTTGAAAGAAAAGTCCTTCTTTTCTTTCAAACCTGGACATCGCTCCAGAGTGAATGATTGCTAACTCATTCCCTAAAAGGGGCACTAAGGACAATGACATATTCATGTTAATAACATTAGCCACTCAACTAAGCTCCAGTACTTTGGCCACCTGATGTAAAGAGCCGATTCACTGGAAAAGACCCTGACGCTGGGAAAGACTGAAGGGAAAAGGAGCAGGGGGCAGCAGAAGAAAAGATGGTTGGAAGGCATCACTGACTCAAAGAACATGAGTTCAAGCAAACACTGGGAGATAGTGGAGGACAGAGGAACCTGGCATGCTGTAGTCCATGGGGTCAGAAACAGTTAGACACAACTGAGAGACTCAACAACAAAATATATGACTTCCTTGTATCTTAGCTGCCCAAAGGAATGTCTCCATTAGTAAATATTGCATTTTTTGTTTCTACATAATTACTTCCTTAAAAAGAACTATTTACTAAATGTACTATCGTTTATCTTCCTAGATTCCTTGTAAGTTTGGCTCAGAATGCCAGTATTTAACAAGAAAAGTGATTCTTAATGAAGCTGAAGTGATTCTTAATGAAGACACCATCTGGATTCCCTCAATATACCACTTCCACCAAAAAAACAATATGCCTACTGTACGCAGATACAGCTCAGTGAACAGGTATTAAGCAATGAACCTCCTTCTTCGTGGGCTGCTCAGTGGGTGGTGAAACTTTGGTTATAGGCTTTGGCAAGTTCCGTCTCTTTGCTGCTTCTCTGCTTGATGTTTCAAAAGACGTCTGACTCTCACTATCAAGCTCCAAATCTTCATCACCCTGGTCAAAAGCAAACTCAATTCAGAAGTGAAGTGACTACAAAGAGTTGTATTTTATGTTGCCATCTTTCACATTACCTTTCTTACCAACCCTTGACGGTTTCATGACATATTTACCATTATGAAACGGATACAAACATTCTGCTTCACTGTCAGAATCCTGTTTACCCCTACTGGATCATCTTCTTTATGAGATGATGAAAGGTACAGTGTAAATAGAAAGCAAAAAAAAAAGTCTTTGGAACAGAAAGCATATTACACAAAAAAAATCTACAGCCAGGTCCTCTAAAAATGAATTTCTTTATGAATATCCTTTTTTCACTGAAAGAAAACTTAACATTGTGAACTTTCACTTGCAAATGACAAAATTCATACTCAATGCCAAAGGAAAAGAGTCAAAGGTCAATTTGGCTTCAAAAAACAGAGCTAAACAGAATGAATATAATGTGAGCTTATAATACCCAAGAGATTTGGATGCCCTCATATAAAAGATGTGATTTAGTCAACAGTTTTCTCAGACTGTCTTAAGTTAGAACTCTTCAAGGATCTAAATTATATGCTGTTTAGGCACCAAAAACCACTTAAACATTTGACATAAAAATATGATCAATAAAAACTCTCTCTATATATATATAAAACTGATATATAAGCATTATTAATAGACTCCTAAAAATAGACTGTAATAATAATTTGCAATTTAAAAAAAAACTAGTATATGTTAAAGGAAACATAAACAATAGCAGAATTAAAAAATATGAAATGAGAATATTTTCTAACCCCAAGTTTATGACCATTGCTTAACTTCCAGGTTTCACCCGTCATCTGATAAAAGCGTTCTTCCAGCTTTTTCAATTTCATTTCCTGGCTAGGTTTTAGAACATTCTCTATGTATCTGCTGACCTGTTCAAGACTATACATTAACACCCCTAAGATTTTATTTACATTGTCTGCTGCTGATGCTAAGTCGCTTCAGTCACGTCCAACTCTGTGCGACCCCATAGACGGCAGTTCACCAGGCTCCCCCGTCCCTGGGATTCTCCAGGCAAGAACACTGGAGTGGGTTGCCATTTCCTTCTCCAGTTACATTGTCTATAAGGTTGTAAATAAGAACCAGGTAAGAAGTGGTGTTTTAACACTAATTCAAATTTGCCAAAAAACCTACATCCTCCACTGTTGCATTACTCTCTAAAAATTTGCATTTGTACACAATGCAAAGAAAAACAAATGTTCTATCCTTCTGCTTGTATGGCAGTCTGCTGATATACCCTTTAATGGGTTTTCAGTGCAACAGAAACTTACTAGGGTTGGAGATATAAGTATGCCCAAGTGCTACCTGATGTTTCAAGATCATGAAAATAACTGTTAGATGATCATCCCTGGTAAATGAAACTTCTAGTTAGCAAAACCAATCTTGGATAGGATGAAGCAAAAGCAGTGCACAGAGGTAAAGTTATGGCTATAAATATCTAATTAAAAAAGAAGAAAAGATATCAAATCATTAACTTTACACCTTAAAAATCTTGAAAAAGAACAAGTTAAACACAAAGCTGGCACATGAAAGCAAATAATAAAGAAGACATGAAAACAGGGAATAGAATAGAAAAACAACAGAACCAATGAAACCAAAATGTGGTTCTTTGAAAATTAACAAACCTTTAACTTGACTAAGAAAAAGAGATGACTGCCAAAATCAGAAGTGAGTGTAGAGAAACTGAGATCCTCAGAAATTGCTGGTGGACCTACAAAATGGTGTGGAAAATAGTTTGGCAGTTCCTCAAGAAGTTAATGTATAGAATTACCATATGACCCAGCAATTCCATTTCTATGTATACACCCCCAAAGAATTGAAAATAAGATCTCAAATATTTGCACACAAATATTCACAGCAGCACTATCCACAGTAGTCCAAAGGTAGAGACAACCTAACTGTCCATCAGTGAACAGATAAACAAATTTTGATCCATCCATACAGTGGAATATGACCCAGTCATAGGAGGAATGAAGTGCTGATTTATGCTATATGAGTGAAACCTGCAAAACAATAGGCATGGGAAAGAAATCAGACACAAAAGGTCACATGTTACATGATTTCACTTGTATGAAACATTCAGACAGATCCATACAAACAGAAAGCAGACTGTTGGTTGCCAGAGGATGGAAAGAGTGAGGAATAGAGACATAACTGTTTAATGGGTTTGGGGTCTTCTTCTGGGGTGATGAAAATGTTTTGGAACTAGAAAGAGGTAGTGGTTGTACAACACTGTGCATATTCTAAATGCCACTGAATCACGGGCTTCCCTGGTAGCTCAGCTGATAAAGAATCTGCCTGCAGTGCAGGAGACCTGGATTTGATCCCTGGGTTGGGAAGATCCCCTGGAGAAGGGGACACGACTGAGCGACTTTCACTTCTCAATGTTTATACCTTTTAAATCTTTTAGATGGGCTAAAAGGGTGATAGGCAGTAAGGCCAGGCGTGAAGTCTGAAGATGGCTCTCTGAAGTGAAGGGAAAGTCACTCAGTTGTGACCTAAATTTGAAATTCCCCCAGATATTTTTGTATTTTCTCAATATCATACTTTCCAAACAGTAGGCTTTACCTTTTCACCCTGTGCCTCTTGTTGTTTTTTCCTCACAAGTTTTTGCCTTTTCTCGTTCTTCTCTTCTTCTTCTAAGATATCAAAACATATAAGTGCTTTTTAATTCCCATGTATCTGTAAGTTGAATATTATTTTCTCTGAAAATCATCTGTAGATCTTCACGTTTGGGGAGAGAAAAGCTTTCAAAAAACAGACTTATTTTTCAAATAATAAAGATCAGATAGACATAGACAGTTGAAACAAAGAAATCTGCAAGAAATTTCTTTCTGTAAGAAATGTCAATCTGTAGGAAAAGGTCTGTTCTAAAATAAAAACTTTCTGACATGTATTAATGTTGCGTGTTACAGTTTGGTAGGGAGACTTCAAGAATAATGATGGTGGGGTTTCTTTCTGAAGGTGCCGGATAGGGTTTTAGCAGCTCTACAGAAGCCCATTCCCACACATGAGGTGTAGAATAGTGTGCTCTAGCTATCTGGTCACCCTTGGACATGACGGTAAAAGCAATACACCTAGATTCTCAGAGTGGGGTGTGAGTGGCAACCCTTTCAGTGACTTAACCAATATTAGATTATAAGCCACTGAATGTCAAGAAAAGGGATCTCTGCTGTTGTATAGACCTTTTAAAGTTTGGGTTAGAAATGATATAGTTTCAGACAAGAAAAAAGAACCATTTCTCATAAAAATATTGGGGTATAGCCCATTCAAAATTGTTAACTAAAGCTGTAAGTATTACTCTACCATAAAATTACACAGCACAATTGAATGGTAAAATAATGCTTATTGTGCAAAAGTTCTTGAATAAAAGAAAGAAATTTCAGTAGAAAAGTATAAAAGGGTAGCATAAACAGTAAACTTACCTTTCAGATAAACTTGGGAAGGTTTAAACGCGTTAACCCATGAGGTAGTCACAGAAATAATTAATGTAAGAAGAGCAAGCAGTAGGAAAATCCGGCCACACAGCAAAATTAGATCTTTGATTCCTTATAAATGTTAAAAAGATTACAATTACAATTCAAAACATTTTTCTTGATACTAATAATGAGTACTAATACATTAGAAGATTATCTGTCTAGAAAAGTAGAGTAAAATTTAAGGTATGTAACTGTCTTAAGATTTTTCATATAGTCTCCTTTGGGCAACAAAAGTCACCATGACTGTCATTACCAGAACAAGTTTTCAGAAAATGATTCTAGAGTGACTGGCTATATTATAAATATATAGCTATCAATAATGCATAAATTCTGGTTTCCTTTCTGCCCAGAGAAGGAAAGAAAATAATCCACATAATGGGAATTAAATTGTGATAGTATTCTCTTATCAGATTCTAGTTGTCTTTTAAAAAAGCCAATCCCACTGAAACACCAAATTCTTCTCACAGGTAAATTATGCAACTCTGTACTTCTCTATTGCTCAATATTTACTTCATCATTTGTAAATAAATTTACTAGATACATGTTTACCTAGAAAAAATTAAAATTTCAGTACTTGATTCTTATTAAGAACCAAATGAAAATTAACCAGCAAAAATGTAACAAGTACCTTCTTTGTGTAATACACTTTGCCAAATGGTAGGGAGTGTACGTATAAAGTTGGATTAAAAATGGTTTCCACCCTCCACAAATTTCTAGTTTTGTTTTGTAATTCTCAAAAGTTACCAGGCAAAAGTACAGAGGAACCATCTTACCAGTGTGATGGGGGCTGGCANTAGGAGGGTCAGGACAGACATATCACGGGTGTGGATGTGATGGGGGTAACAGAGAGGAATTAGACCTTTGGTTTTTTCTTAAATTGTGTTTCTCCTGAGACTGTGATTCTCCTGGGATTGATTGCATACTTCACTGTCTCTATTTCTATAAGACTTTCAGCATTTTCCTCAGTATTTTAATATCCAAAATACTAACTTATGTGCTGCAAATGTGTTGGCAAAAATGAGACCCTCCAGCACGTTCATGGCTCCTCAGAAATGGTTTTCAGGGAGTGTAACAGTCACTGAGAGTCAAGAAATGGAAAACCATCCAGCTTTCCTTTGCCTACGCCATTTCACGGCTTTAAAGATGTGCTTCTGTACATTAGAGACTTAGTGAAACTGAGCTGGGCAACCGCAGGAAGGCGGCACAGATTATGGCAAAGCAGTTGGGCAGAGGACACAATGCCGAGTCGGGATTCAGTTCAACCCTGACCCCAAACAGCAGACCATCTTTCAATTCAAACACCTACAAGGTAGCTGCATCCTTCATTTTCCCCTTTTTAATGGAAAAACTACAATTTGAAGTCATCTGCCTATTTTGATTCTATTTTAATAGGCAACTCATTTGATGACCTAACATTCTGGAAAAGACCACATATCCAATCTCTGCCCGATGAAGTGGGAGGGCTTTAAAACACAAGCTCAGCAGATAGCAGGCTTCCAGAACAGGGCTTGACTGAAGCATTTGATACCACCACATATTTGAAATAAGACCTAATCGTGGTGCAAACACATAAACACTGTACTATTTTTCTTTCTAAACCCAAATGTAGGTAAGATGTACTTACTTGATGTTAAAGAAAATTAAAAATACATTGATTTTCAAAGGAAAAAAAGATAAGCTTACTTCTTCAGCTGTTTCAGGAGGTTCTTCAGGAAAATCAAGAACCTAAAGAAAAGTAAGTATTTAATAACAGGAATGTAAACAGAAGAAGAAAAAAATGACCTCAAAGAAAAGAGTTCCTTTCAACATAGAGTTTGGACATATCTATGCTTAATGAAATCTTTTCTTTTAATATACATTTATAAAATGTTTACAATGAGAGACTCAATAAATTTTTTGGATAAGCAACTCTGTGCTAACAATACATAAAAACAGGATTTGAAAAAAAAAATCTCAGATGACAGCTGCTAATCTATACACATTTCAAGAACATTATATTTATGCTGTTCTAAGATATTACATAAAAATGTACTACTAAAGAAACAGGATAAAAATTAAGTTCAGTAAAAAAAACCCAATTATTTAGGTTCATACATATTTGCATCAGGATGAGTACATATATATTTCTCTTTATTGGCGCCTTCTAAGGGGCTGGAAAACCACCATTCACTTTGGTTGCTTTCATGATTTATCCATGTTTCCCTATTTCTGTTAATCTATTAAAACACCAGATGTACAAAGAATTTTCTCTCACTAAAACACTGTACAACAATTTCACCTTCAAGAGATGCTTTATATTTTTTAATACCATAGATTCCATATTTTATAACATTTTATCTAACAAATATTCATTGCATTTATTAAATAAATCATTTGTTTTTGTTTGGTATCAAAAACATATGTGATGGTCAATTAGAATTTACCATCAGCATGAGATAATCTATGTTATTAACACATAGCAAAGAATCTTACAAATGTAATGAGTCCATGTAGCTCTCTAGATCTTTTTCAAATGTTAGAAACAGTTCAAAGACCCAGTTCCTACCCTCAAGCTCCATGAAGGGACCAGGAAACCTCAGACTGAGAAGCAATACATTGGAAACTACTTTTAGGGAACACATAGCTTAGCAGCTTTACCTAAGACTCAATAGAAACACACTTATTTCAACCTTAACCAGCTCCAAATCGGTCTTCTTAGGGATTAAAGATTTGAAAGAAAAGTCCTTCTTTTCTTTCAAACCTGGACATCACTCCAGAGTGAATGATTGCTAACTCATTCCCTAAAAGGGGCACTAAGGACAATGACATATTCATGTTAATAACATTAGCCACTCAACTAAGCTCCAGTACTTTGGCCACCTGATGTAAAGAGCCGATTCACTGGAAAAGACCCTGACGCTGGGAAAGACTGAAGGGAAAAGGAGCAGGGGGCAGCAGAAGAAAAGATGGTTGGAAGGCATCACTGACTCAATGAACATGAGTTCAAGCAAACACTGGGAGATAGTGGAGGACAGAGGAACCTGGCATGCTGTAGTCCATGGGGTCAGAAACAGTTAGACACAACTGAGAGACTCAACAACAAAATATATGACTTCCTTGTATCTTAGCTGCCCAAAGGAATGTCTCCATTAGTAAATATTGCATTTTTTGTTTCTACATAATTACTTCCTTAAAAAGAACTATTTACTAAATGTACTATCGTTTATCTTCCTAGATTCCTTGTAAGTTTGGCTCAGAATGCCAGTATTTAACAAGAAAAGTGATTCTTAATGAAGCTGAAGTGATTCTTAATGAAGACACCATCTGGATTCCCTCAATATACCACTTCCACCAAAAAAACAGTATGCCTACTGTACGCAGATACAGCTCAGTGAACAGGTATTAAGCAATGAACCTCCTTCTTCGTGGGCTGCTCAGTGGGTGGTGAAACTTTGGTTATAGGCTTTGGCAAGTTCCGTCTCTTTGCTGCTTCTCTGCTTGATGTTTCAAAAGACGTCTGACTCTCACTATCAAGCTCCAAATCTTCATCACCCTGGTCAAAAGCAAACTCAATTCAGAAGTGAAGTGACTACAAACAGTTGTATTTTATGTTGCCATCTTTCATATTACCTTTCTTACCAACCCTTGACGGTTTCATGACATATTTACCATTATGAAACGGATACAAACATTCTGCTTCACTGTCAGAATCCTGTTTACCCCTACTGGATCATCTTCTTTATGAGATGATGAAAGGTACAGTGTAAATAGAAAGCAAAAAAAAAAGTCTTTGGAACAGAAAGCATATTACACAAAAAAAATCTACAGCCAGGTCCTCTAAAAATGAATTTCTTTATGAATATCCTTTTTTCACTGAAAGAAAACTTAACATTGTAAACTTTCACTTGCAAATGACAAAATTCATACTCAATGCCAAAGGAAAAGAGTCAAAGGTCAATTTGGCTTCAAAAAACAGAGCTAAACAGAATGAATATAATGTGAGCTTATAATACCCAAGAGATTTGGATGCCCTCATATAAAAGATGTGATTTAGTCAACAGTTTTCTCAGACTGTCTTAAGTTAGAACTCTTCAAGGATCTAAATTATATGCTGTTTAGGCACCAAAAACCACTTAAACATTTGACATAAAAATATGATCAATAAAAACTCTCTCTATATATATATAAAACTGATATATAAGCATTATTAANTGATTTAGTCAACAGTTTTCTCAGACTGTCTTAAGTTAGAACTTTTCAAGGATCTAAATTATATGCTGTTTAGGCACCAAAAACCACTTAAACATTTGACATAAAAATATGATCAATAAAAACTCTCTCTATATATATATATAACTGATATATAAGCATTATTAATAGACTCCTAAAAATAGACTGTAATAATAATTTGCAATTTTTAAAAAAACTAGTATATGTTAAAGGAAACATAATAGCAGAATTAAAAAATATGAAATGAGAATATTTTCTAACCCCAAGTTTATGACCATTGCTTAACTTCCAGGTTTCACCAGTCATCTGATAAAAGCGTTCTTCCAGCTTTTTCAATTTCATTTCCTGGCTAGGTTTTAGAACATTCTCTATGTATCTGCTGACCTGTTCAAAAAAAAAAAAAATCAGGTGNACCATTGCTTAACTTCCAGGTTTCACCAGTCATCTGATAAAAGCGTTCTTCCAGCTTTTTCAATTTCATTTCCTGGCTAGGTTTTAGAACATTCTCTATGTATCTGCTGACCTGTTCAAGACTATACATTAACACCCCTAAGATTTTATTTACATTGTCTGCTGCTGATGCTAAGTCGCTTCAGTCACGTCCAACTCTGTGCGACCCCATAGACGGCAGCTCACCAGGCTCCCCCGTCCCTGGGATTCTCCAGGCAAGAACACTGGAGTGGGTTGCCATTTCCTTCTCCAGTTACATTGTCTATAAGGTTGTAAATAAGAACCAGGTAAGAAGTGGTGTTTTAACACTAATTCAAATTTGCCAAAAAACCTACATCCTCCACGGTTGCATTACTCTCTAAAAATTTGCATTTGTACACAATGCAAAGAAAAACAAATGTTCTATCCTTCTGCTTGTATGGCAGTCTGCTGATATACCCTTTAATGGGTTTTCAGTGCAACAGAAACTTACTAGGGTTGGAGATGTAAGTATGCCCAAGTGCTACCTGATGTTTCAAGATCATGAAAATAACTGTTAGATGATCATCCCTGGTAAATGAAACTTCTAGTTAGCAAAACCAATCTTGGATAGGATGAAGCAAAAGCAGTGCACAGAGGTAAAGTTATGGCTATAAATATCTAATTAAAAAAGAAGAAAAGATATCAAATCATTAACTTTACACCTTAAAAATCTTGAAAAAGAACAAGTTAAACACAAAGCTGGCACATGAAAGCAAATAATAAAGAAGACATGAAAACAGGGAATAGAACAGAAAAACAACAGAACCAATGAAACCAAAATGTGGTTCTTTGAAAATTAACAAACCTTTAACTTGACTAAGAAAAAGAGATGACTGCCAAAATCAGAAGTGAGTGTAGAGAAACTGAGACCCTCAGAAATTGCTGGTGGACCTACAAAATGGTGTGGAAAATAGTTTGGCAGTTCCTCAAGAAGTTAATGTATAGAATTACCATATGACCCAGCAATTCCATTTCTATGTATACACCCCCAAAGAATTGAAAATAAGATCTCAAATATTTGCACACAGATATTCACAGCAGCACTATCCACAGTAGTCCAAAGGTAGAGACAACCTAACTGTCCATCAGTGAACAGATAAACAAATTTTGATCCATCCATACAGTGGAATATGACCCAGTCATAGGAGGAATGAAGTGCTGATTTATGCTATATGAGTGAAACCTGCAAAACAATAGGCATGGGAAAGAAACCAGACACAAAAGGTCACATGTTACATGATTTCACTTGTATGAAACATTCAGACAGATCCATACAAACAGAAAGCAGACTGTTGGTTGCCAGAGGATGGAAAGAGTGAGGAATAGAGACATAACTGTTTAATGGGTTTGGGGTCTTCTTCTGGGGTGATGAAAATGTTTTGGAACTAGAAAGAGGTAGTGGTTGTACAACACTGTGCATATTCTAAATGCCACTGAATCACGGGCTTCCCTGGTAGCTCAGCTGATAAAGAATCTGCCTGCAGTGCAGGAGACCTGGATTTGATCCCTGGGTTGGGAAGATCCCCTGGAGAAGGGGACACGACTGAGCGACTTTCACTTCTCAATGTTTATACCTTTTAAATCTTTTAGATGGGCTAAAAGGGTGATAGGCAGTAAGGCCAGGCGTGAAGTCTGAAGATGGCTCTCTGAAGTGAAGGGAAAGTCACTCAGTTGTGACCTAAATTTGAAATTCCCCCAGATATTTTTGTATTTTCTCAATATCATACTTTCCAAACAGTAGGCTTTACCTTTTCACCCTGTGCCTCTTGTTGTTTTTTCCTCACAAGTTTTTGCCTTTTCTCGTTCTTCTCTTCTTCTTCTAAGATATCAAAACATATAAGTGCTTTTTAATTCCCATGTATCTGTAAGTTGAATATTATTTTCTCTGAAAATCATCTGTAGATCTTCACGTTTGGGGAGAGAAAAGCTTTCAAAAAACAGACTTATTTTTCAAATAATAAAGATCAGATAGACATAGACAGTTGAAACAAAGAAATCTGCAAGAAATTTCTTTCTGTAAGAAATGTCAATCTGTAGGAAAAGGTCTGTTCTAAAATAAAAACTTTCTGACATGTATTAATGTTGCGTGTTACAGTTTGGTAGGGAGACTTCAAGAATAATGATGGTGGGGTTTCTTTCTGAAGGTGCCGGATAGGGTTTTAGCAGCTCTACAGAAGCCCATTCCCACACATGAGGTGTAGAATAGTGTGCTCTAGCTATCTGGTCACCCTTGGACATGACGGTAAAAGCAATACACCTAGATTCTCAAAGTAGGGTGTGAGTGGCAACCCTTTCAGTGACTTAACCAATATTAGATTATAAGCCACTGAATGTCAAGAAAAGGGATCTCTGCTGTTGTATAGACCTTTTAAAGTTTGGGTTAGAAATGATATAGTTTCAGACAAGAAAAAAGAACCATTTCTCATAAAAATATTGGGGTATAGCCCATTCAAAATTGTTAACTAAAGCTGTAAGTATTACTCTACCATAAAATTACACAGCACAATTGAATGGTAAAATAATGCTTATTGTGCAAAAGTTCTTGAATAAAAGAAAGAAATTTCAGTAGAAAAGTATAAAAGGGTAGCATAAACAGTAAACTTACCTTTCAGATAAACTTGGGAAGGTTTAAACGCGTTAACCCATGAGGTAGTCACAGAAATAATTAATGTAAGAAGAGCAAGCAGTAGGAAAATCCGGCCACACAGCAAAATTAGATCTTTGATTCCTTATAAATGTTAAAAAGATTACAATTACAATTCAAAACATTTTTCTTGATACTAATAATGAGTACTAATACATTAGAAGATTATCTGTCTAGAAAAGTAGAGTAAAATTTAAGGTATGTAACTGTCTTAAGATTTTTCATATAGTCTCCTTTGGGCAACAAAAGTCACCATGACTGTCATTACCAGAACAAGTTTTCAGAAAATGATTCTAGAGTGACTGGCTATATTATAAATATATAGCTATCAATAATGCATAAATTCTGGTTTCCTTTCTGCCCAGAGAAGGAAAGAAAATAATCCACATAATGGGAATTAAATTGTGATAGTATTCTCTTATCAGATTCTAGTTGTCTTTTAAAAAAGCCAATCCCACTGAAACACCAAATTCTTCTCACAGGTAAATTATGCAACTCTGTACTTCTCTATTGCTCAATATTTACTTCATCATTTGTAAATAAATTTACTAGATACATGTTTACCTAGAAAAAATTAAAATTTCAGTACTTGATTCTTATTAAGAACCAAATGAAAATTAACCAGCAAAAATGTAACAAGTACCTTCTTTGTGTAATACACTTTGCCAAATGGTAGGGAGTGTACGTATAAAGTTGGATTAAAAATGGTTTCCACCCTCCACAAATTTCTAGTTTTGTTTTGTAATTCTCAAAAGTTACCAGGCAAAAGTACAGAGGAACCATCTTACCAGTGTGATGGGGGCTGGCAGTTAGTCAAATAACTAAGAATTAACAAAGGACTCATATATAAGACTTAAATATTTTATTTTTAACTGAAAACATATATACACACACACATACATATATATATATATGCAAACATATATATATATGCATACATATTATATATCATCCTTAAAAAATAAGTACTTCAAATTTGTTTAAAGTTTTTTTGTTTTCCTTTGCATTACAGCCCCTCCAACCTTTGCCAGCATTAACTACTGATTCAGGTATTGTTCAGAATGATATGTAATTAACTCTAGAGTAACTATGATCATTTCAAAAATAATTTGATACCTAGAGTATTCATATTTAGAGAAACAAATGCTTTATGGAATTTATGTTCCATAACACTGCTTTTTGTTCTAACAAGCAAGCAATTTCAAATGAGAATACAGAACTAGATTTATGTGTACACCTCTCAAGTAAGACATTTTTTAATTAAGTTGAGGTGTTTTGTTTATACTGTGCTCAAGAGCCCATATGCAGGACACTTCAAAGGATAACAAATGTGATGAACCAGCATTAAAACACTTAGCTTAAGTATAAGTAAAAATGTATCAGCAATGAATGCTTTTACAGAACAGAAAAAAAACGGATCATTTCTCAATATATGTCCAAAAATATAGNCTGTGCTCAAGAGCCCATATGCAGGACACTTCAAAGGATAACAAATGTGATGAACCAGCATTAAAACACTTAGCTTTATAAGTAAAAATGTATCAGCAATGAATGCTTTTACAGAATAGAAAAAAACGGATCATTTCTCAATATATGTCCAAAAATATAGCACAGGTGAATGAACATGTCTGAATTCTCTTCGGTAATTCAATTAGCAGTTCCAGCTAAAAGTAGCAGTATCTCTAAGTCCTGGTCCAAACATAACTAGCCCTGCAGCTGTTGCACTGAGATGTATGATTTTTAAAACAGACTAAAATACTGTTACTGGATATTTGGAGAACCAGTAACAAGAAACCAAAGTAGACAACTACCAGTTCACAATTGTCAGAGGATTCTAGAAGAAAGGAGTTAAGTGAAAATGTATAAAACTAAGTGGAAAGGCTACCAGGAGCCCAGTTGCATTTTCTATAATTTTTTTATTTTATTAAATTAGATATTGTGATAAGTGATGGGAATACAAAAAAAGAAGGGGGCCCCTCTGTGCTCAAGAAGCATATTATCCTGTGGTCAGAGCTTATTGTGTGAACATCTCCTTCTGCAACCCTGAGTAACTACCTTCTCATTGACTAGTGACTCAAATAATAGTGCAAAGTAGATTATAGATGAGCAGAGTAATAGTGAATTCCTTATGTAAGGAAGCAGGTTGATTCTGGAATAAGTGTGAATTTAACATTTCTGTCTATCATTTAGATAAAGGTCTTGTTAGAATCCAGTATGGCTGGAAACTTCTAGAGAATGTCTGTAGATTTTTTTAAAAGGCATTTTATTTTAATTTCTTATTTCAAGCAACATTTTGGGTACCTGACTTCTTGGAGGTAGGGTAATGAGAGGAAATATACAAAGTTAAATTTCATCATGGTCTCTTAATTCCCTTCTTCCCTCTCTCTTTCCTTCTCATCCATTCATTGATTTATGGATGCATGCAGCGACTAGAGATTGAACACCTGCCTTCTGCAGCAAGAGTGCAAATCCTAACCAATTCCAGGGAATTCTCATAGTGGCCAATTTTAGAAGTAAGTTTAATAAGGGAGACAGACATGTAAACATATCATTAATATGTCCAAAAATGAACGAATTCTCCACCAGTCCACATTTCCTTTCATTCTTCCCTTTATCATTGGTACCACCAACTGCTTGAAGTTGTTCTTTGCCACATGTAGGAGTCATCCCTGAATCTCTCCTTTCCATCACCTAAATCATTAGTCCAACAACCCTGCTGATTCTACTTGGCTAAAATCCCAAATCTGTGCACATTTCACCTCCTCTGTTATCCTAGTCCAGGCCAACTGTCATCATGACTTCTCTACTTCAGAAGCCTAACATGCCTCAGTGCTTCTGCTGTAGCATCCTTGCAAAACATTCTCACACAGAACCCAGTGACCTCTAAGAAGCCTTAAGTCCCTTAACCTGACTATATCTCAGTTTCTGCCACTCTAATGTGAAGAAGGCTGAGTGCCAAAGAATTGATTCTTTTGAACTGTGGTGTTGGAGGAGACTCTTGAGAGTCCCTTGGACTGCAAGGAGATCCAACCAGTCCATTCTGAAGGAGATCAACCCTGGGATTTCTTTGGAAGGAATGATGCTAAAGCTGAAACTCCAGTACTTTGGCCACCTCATGAGAAGAGTTGACTCATTGGAAAAGACTCTGATGCTGGGAGGGATTGAGGGCAGGAGGAGAAGGGGACGACCAAGGATGAGATGGCTGGATGGCATCACGGACTCGATGGGCATGAGTCTGAGTGAACTCTGGGAGATGGTGATGAACAGGGAGGCCTGGCGTGCTGCGATTCATGGGGTCGCAAAGAGTCAGACATGACTGAGCAACTGAACTGAACTGAATGACAGAAAGCAAAGAGGAACTAAACAGCTTCTTGATGAGTGTGAAAGAAGAGAGTGAAAAAGTTGGCTTAAAATTCAACATTCAAACAACTAAGATCATGGCATCCAATCCCATCACTTCATGGCAAATGCATGGGGGAAAGTGGAAACAGTGACAAATTTTATTTTCTTGGGCTCCAAAATCACTGCGCATGATGACAGCAGCCATGAGATTAAAAGACACTTGCTCCTTGGAAGAAAAGCTATGACAAACCTAGACAGTGTATTAAAAAGCAAAGACACCACTTGGCTGACAAAAGTCTGTATGGTCAAAGCTATGGTTTTTCCAGTAGTCATGTACAGATGTGTGAGTTGGATTATAAAGAAGCTGAGGACAAGACTTGATGCTTTCCTGTGGTGCTGAAAAAAGACTGTGGAGAGTCCCTTGGAATGCAGAGGAAGAAAATCAGTCAATCCTAAAGGAAAGCAACCCTGAATGTGCATTGGAAGGACTGATGCTGAAGCTGAAGCTCCAATACTTTGGCCACCTGATGTGAAGAACTGATTCATTTGAAAAGACCCTGATGCTGGGAAAGATTGAAGGCAGAAAGAGAGAGGGTGACAGAGGATGAGACAGTTCGATGCCATCACCGACTCAGTGGACATGAGTCTGAGCAAACTCCAGGAGATAATGAAGAACAAAGAAACCTAGTGTGCTGAAGTCCATAGGGTCGCTGTCAAAGTGTCGGACACCACTTAGAGACTGAAAAAAAAAAAATAGGGATTATAATAGTACCCATCTTTTTGCCTTTTCATACTGATTGTAAAGCGGATTAGATGAAATAATGAACAGTATTTAGAATTTGGTGCTAAATGAATGTTACTATCTTGAGCCAATCTCCCTCTAGGTCTCCTTGATCCAGCCTCAATGGTCTTCATCCTTTTCCACCAACGGGTCACAGTTCCTTTGTCTGGAATGTTTTCCGGCTTTTCAAAGGGTTGATTCTTTATCATTTCAATATCGGCTCAAATTCTTCAGCAGGTTTACCTTTTCCTTTTGAGCAGTCAACACAATTTGAAAATCCTGTATATGTTTATTCCTGTGCTTTCTGCCTTTGTTCCCTTACACTCAAAACTTCACCAGATCAAGGACGACTTTTTCAGCCACCGGCAGTCAACTTCCTCAAGGCAGCGGGAGTCTTGCTTTCCCCCTACCAGACCCCCTACCCGGACCCCGATCCAGACCTGGATCCGGAAGAGGGAGGCCGGCGCGGTGCAACCTGGGAGTCGTAGTCAAAGCCACCCAGAGGCATCGCGGCTGGAAACGGAAACTCATTGCAGTGTTTGTGGGGCTGTTACCCGAGTATGAGGGTCAAAAGGGAAAAGCCAACACTTACCCAGATCTGGTAACCCACGCCGGAGCTCCAGACACAAGAGGGGGAGAGCAGAGAGTAGAAAAATACCAACAACCCCACGAGAAGCCATAGCGACGGGAGGCCCGCTTCCGGGCGAAAGGCCCGCCCTTTCCGGCTGCGTTTCCCTGGGAAAGCGGAGTGGAGACGTTGTTAAGGGAGGAATTTGGGGAGACGGCTAGACCCTGAAGCCGAGTCGTTGGTCAGCTTGAGNAATACAAAGGGGAAAATTATCTAAACACTTTTCTCCCCAAATAAATAATGTTCCATGATAATCTCTTCCCTCTGATATTTTATTTTGTTTACTTAAATTTAGAATGACATACCTGACATACATTATGTAATTTCTGATTCTGCTACCTATGTAATAGTGTAACAGGAAAGAGTCAATTTTGACTCTTCCATGCTAAATCTATTTCTTTAATTTTCACTTTTTTTTCTGCTTTGTCATTAATATAATCATATATAATGGCTTGCCTCAGAGAACTCCCTCCCCTCATCCTCCTGATCCATAAACTAAAGTGCCTTAATTTAGGTCACAGGGAGATAAGCTGACATCTGCCCGCTTATGAATGACTGTAAGAAAAAGAAACTAGCATATTCCCCTGCCCGAGGTGTGTCAATCTAGGAAATATCTTTAAGAATTAAATGTTGTGTTTTTTTTATTATCTTGTACTTTGCTTCTCACCTCTCCCCATNATCTGCCCGCTTATGAATGACTGTAAGAAAAAGAAACTAGCATATTCCCCTGCCCGAGGTGTGTCAATCTAGGAAATATCTTTAAGAATTAAATGTTGTGTTTTTTTTATTATCTTGTACTTTGCTTCTCACCTCTCCCCATCTCTAGGGCTTCCCTAGTGGCTCAGAGGTTAAAGCATCTGCCTGCAATGCAGGGGACCTGGGTTCGATCCCTGAATCAGGAAGGTCCCCTGGAGAAAGAAATGGCAACCCTCTCCAGTATTCTTGCCTGGAGAATCCCATGGACAGAGGAGCCTGGTGGGCTACAGTCCACGGGGTTGCAAAGAGTTGGACACGACTGGGCGACTTCACTTTCACTTTCTCCCCATCTCTGTTCCATAAAAGACCTGGAGTCTAAACCCAGGGAAAATGGTTATTTTGAGACATTAGTCTGTCATTTTCTCAGTTAGCCAGATTTCTGAATAAAGTCATATTCTTTGCCTCAATACCTCATCCTTCTCGGATTCACTGGCCTCTCATGTGGAGAGTGGAGAGAGCTTGGAACTTGCTTTCACTGGTAGCAATAAGGCTAAACACAAAACTAGTGATAATATGAAGAATATTATTATTATTGTCTCCTTACAAATTTACTTTTAAATATTTGAAAGTAAAATATAGGTAGTTCGGTTCAGGGAGAAATTGGATCATAAAACATTCTTCCTTCTTTTCCAGCCTTCTTCTATCTTCAATGGGCTTCCCTGGTGGTTCAGATGATAAAGAATCTGCCTGCAGTGCAGGGGACTGTGATTCAATCCCTGGGTCAGGAAGATTCCCTGGAGGAAGGAATAGCTACACATTCCAGTACCCTTTCCTAGAAAATTCCATGTACAGAGGAGCCTGGAAGGCTACAGTCCATGGAATCACATATAGTTTTATTCAACTGAGTAATTAACATTTCTGCTTTCACTTTTCTCTATTCAATAACACCAAAGGGTAGCAAATTGCCATCTCAATTAGAACCCACACAACAACCACAAAAAAAGACAAAAATTGGAAAGCAGCACATATCAACTATTGACTAGGCAAGAAACAGTTTTTCTAGCAGGGGCAGAAATGTGTTGATAAAATCATTTAGGAAAGTATTACTAGACATTAATATGCATATACATAATGGAACAATTGCTTGTCTCTTTGATATAAATTCTAGAAAATCTTGAAAACATATGTACAAAGACAAGTACAGATGAAAGGATCATCAAGGCATCGTATGTAATAGCAGAGAGTTAAGTAAGAAATGGATAAATCAGTATGGTAAATACACACTATGCAATGCGTCTATAAAATGCAATAGTCAGAACAGTGAAGAAGGTGTGCACACAGAAGCGTAGAGATTAAAAATAAAGAGTTGAGTTAGAGAGGTCTGGGGAAATACATAAAATTTATTATTATTTACTCTTAAATGTTAAATACTAAACTTGATCTAAAAACATCACCACCTGATATATACAACTTCATATGAAGGGCATATTTGCAAACCAGTAGAGTGATTTGATTATGATTAATTGAATCATTCCTACGAAGCCGTTCATTAAGAAAAACTAGATTAAGGGGACACACTTTCACTGAACAAAACTATAATAAATGGATGGTTTTTTAAAACTTAATTGAAGATACTGGAGGAGTATCAAAGCAGAAAATAATTACAGTGTGTAGAACTGGGTGGCTCATAGATAGTTTTTTTTAACATAATCAAATGTCTGCACACCTGGGAGTACAAAAATTTAAATATACAACCTTAAAGAGAGGAATACAGTACTGCAGATTTCAATCTGTGTCTTAGAGGAGGAGCTGTGGTCAACAGGTTGGCTATGACCTTGCTCAAGCTCCAGTTTGCTCAGAAAAGTGCTAGAGAGATTTCCTCAATAGATCTGGGGTCAAAGATTAATACACTGATATATGTCCACCCCATGCTAGGTGGGGTCTACATAATATCCACACTGAGAAACAAGTTATAACAGTATAACAAAAATAGCCACTCCTCAGCATAAATCTGCAATCACTTGGGAAAGGGCAGCAAATTTCTGTAGTATTGAAGAATGCTGTAAATGGTACTCAAATTACTAAACAAAATTTGCCACTGGGTGCAAAAAAGTATACTAATTGAATGAATTCTAATGACTATAACCAAATGGATCCTATTTGTTTTTGTGGTTCACTTGCTAAGTCCCATCTCACTTTTTGTGGCCCCATAGACTGCAGCATGCCAGGCTCCCCTGTTCTTCACTGTGTCCACAAGTTTGCCCAGATTTGTGTCCATTGACTCAATGATGTTATCAAACCATTTCATCCTCTGCCACCGGTCTCCTTTTGCCTTCATTCCTTCGTAGCATCAAGGCATTTTTTTTAAATTTTTGTTTTAATACTTTATTCTATTTTACAGTACTGTGTTGGTTTTGCCATACATTGACATGAATCATCCACAGGTGTACACGATCTGAGTCAGAAGAGACTATATATCAGACACCAGATGAAATGCCTGCCCTAGAATCTAACCAAAGTCCTCTTCTTCCATCTAGTGACAAATTTGGAGAATGCAGAATTAAAATCCTTGAGATAGTTAAATACAGATTGGTGTACCATGGTGGATGAGAGGCTTTAAAAGTACGACTCAAAAGAATGCAGTCAGAAATTTTGCAAAGTTTGTCTCTAAAATACATAATCAGAATCACTAGTCAGCAAGGGTTNTTCTGCTTTCACTTTTCTCTATTCAATAACACCAAAGGGTAGCAAATTGCCATCTCAATTAGAACCCACACAACAACCACAAAAAAAGACAAAAATTGGAAAGCAGCACATATCAACTATTGACTAGGCAAGAAACAGTTTTTCTAGCAGGGGCAGAAATGTGTTGATAAAATCATTTAGGAAAGTACTACTAGACATTAATATGCATATACATAATGGAACAATTGCTTGTCTCTTTGATATAAATTCTAGAAAATCTTGAAAACATATGTACAAAGACAAGTACAGATGAAAGGATCATCAAGGCATCGTATGTAATAGCAGAGAGTTAAGTAAGAAATGGATAAATCAGTATGGTAAATACACACTATGCAATGCGTCTATAAAATGCAATAGTCAGAACAGTGAAGAAGGTGTGCACACAGAAGCGTAGAGATTAAAAATAAAGAGTTGAGTTAGAGAGGTCTGGGGAAATACATAAAATTTATTATTATTTACTCTTAAATGTTAAATACTAAACTTGATCTAAAAACATCACCACCTGATATATACAACTTCATATGAAGGGCATATTTGCAAACCAGTAGAGTGATTTGATTATGATTAATTGAATCATTCCTACGAAGCCGTTCATTAAGAAAAACTAGATTAAGGGGACACACTTTCACTGAACAAAACTATAATAAATGGATGGTTTTTTTAAACTTAATTGAAGATACTGGAGGAGTATCAAAGCAGAAAATAATTACAGTGTGTAGAACTGGGTGGCTCATAGATAGTTTTTTAACATAATCAACTGTCTGCACACCTGGGAGTACAAAAATTTAAATGTACAACNATTGAAGATACTGGAGGAGTATCAAAGCAGAAAATAATTACAGTGTGTAGAACTGGGTGGCTCATAGATAGTTTTTTTTAACATAATCAAATGTCTGCACACCTGGGAGTACAAAAATTTAAATATACAACCTTAAAGAGAGGAATACAGTACTGCAGATTTCAATCTGTGTCTTAGAGGAGGAGCTGTGGTCAACAGGTTGGCTATGACCTTGCTCAAGCTCCAGTTTGCTCAGAAAAGTGCTAGAGAGATTTCCTCAATAGATCTGGGGTCAAAGATTAATACATTAATATATGCCCCCCCCATGCTAGGTGGGGTCTACATAATATCCACACTGAGAAACAAGTTATAACAGTATAACAAAAATAGCCACTCCTCAGCATAAATCTGCAATCACTTGGGAAAGGGCAGCAAATTTCTGTAGTATTGAAGAATGCTGTAAATGGTACTCAAATTACTAAACAAAATTTGCCACTGGGTGCAAAAAAGTATACTAATTGAATGAATTCTAATGACTATAACCAAATGGATCCTATTTGTTTTTGTGGTTCACTTGCTAAGTCCCATCTCACTTTTTGTGGCCCCATAGACTGCAGCATGCCAGGCTCCCCTGTTCTTCACTGTGTCCACAAGTTTGCCCAGATTTGTGTCCATTGACTCAATGATGTTATCAAACCATTTCATCCTCTGCCACCAGTCTCCTTTTGCCTTCATTCCTTCGTAGCATCAAGGCATTTTTTTTTAATTTTCCTTTTAATACTTTATTCTATTTTACAGTACTGTGTTGGTTTTGCCATACATTGACATGAATCATCCACAGGTGTACACGATCTGAGTCAGAAGAGACTATATATCAGACACCAGATGAAATGCCTGCCCTAGAATCTAACCAAAGTCCTCTTCTTCCATCTAGTGACAAATTTGGAGAATGCAGAATTAAAATCCTTGAGATAGTTAAATACAGATTGGTGTACCATGGTGGATGAGAGGCTTTAAAAGTACGACTCAAAAGAATGCAGTCAGAAATTTTGCAAAGTTTGTCTCTAAAATACATAATCAGAATCACTAGTCAGCAAGGGTTTTCCTAACGTTGGATATCTCAGAAATTGTTTACAACAAATCATTGAAAATGCCTTTAAGATACCGCAGTTGGTTCAGGGAAACAAACCTGAAAGCCCAGTATTAAATATGCACTTTTCTGATCACCCAATCATTCAAATGTTTTTAATTTGATTTTCTTTCTGTTTGTTATTTCAAAAGGTCTTATTGAGAATGTGCTCTGTGTAGAATACTTTAGTTGACTATTTTCTTTTTTCAAATAAGCTAAATCTAGAGTAATCTTGGCAATATTTATATTGATCGCTTTTAGTTTTTTCATGTATTCTTAATCTCTATGAAAATGACAATCCTAATTTAGAATGTAACCTTCCAAATGGTTATTATAAGGATATTCCTTTGATCTAATAATTCCCTATTATGGAATAATAAATGATATACACTGATATTAATATAAAAGAATATCCATCATCAATATTTTCCATAGTCATGAAAAGCTGGAAGTTAATAATCAGTAACTATTGCAAGGGTTTCTGTGGTGCCTCAATGGTAAAGAATCTGCCTGCCAATGCAGGAGAGGAGGGTTTGACCACTGCATTGGAAAGATACTCAAAAGAAGGAAATGGCAACCCACTCCAGTGTTCTTGCCTGGGAAATCCCATGGACAGAGGAGCCTGGAAGGCTACAGTCCATTGGGTCACAAAAGAGTCAGACACAATTTAGCAACTAAACAACAACAGCTGTTAAACAAATTATACTTTCTAGATAATAAAATCATAAAATTATATTTTTTATGTAACATGGGAAAATGCTTTTGATATAGTAAATGAATACAAAACAGAATGGATTACTGTATGAATCAGTTTTATAATAAGTAAAATATGTATATGGGAAATATATTTATGAACATAAATATGTATGGAAATACATGTAAAATACATAGCTGAGTGGTATACATTTGTATAACAAGATCAAAGTAAACACACAATTACATTATTATACTGATTTTTTTCTAAGTTGTGAAATTATGAGTGATTTTAGGCTTTTTTGTACTTATCTTCTAGTTTTTCAATATTGACACATATTAATTTCAGAATTTTTAAAAGGAAATTTAGATGCCATCTTTTGCAATCAACCCATTTTATAGGAGATAGAAATTGAGGCCTGAAGCCACATAGGTAATTCATGACATA
Source organism: Raphicerus campestris (assembly GCA_006410735.1). Taxonomy (NCBI): domain Eukaryota; kingdom Metazoa; phylum Chordata; class Mammalia; order Artiodactyla; family Bovidae; genus Raphicerus; species Raphicerus campestris. Next base: position 300,788 of record SJYW01025030.1, read on the forward strand.
GCCAGTATTTGAATTGATTTCTTCTGATACCAGAGGTCTGTAGGTTTTTTACAGTCCAAAACCAAGCTGTAAAACCCAAAGTTATGGTGCCTGACTTTATGATCTTCTCCCACATCTATTTACAATTGGACTTTTTCCTGAAATAGCAACAAACATTGTTCAGTTCTGCATCTAGCAGATGCTTTTCAGAGGATAGAATAAAAACCATAATTCACATTTCAAGAGCCCACCAGTCATCAGACATTGATATCTCTGAAAACTGCTGCAAACTTACATCTAACACAGTCACGTGGAAGGAAAAGCTCTCTGGAGCCCTTCCTCTGCCTTAAGATCCATATTGTAATTATTTGAGATGCTGTTAAAACAGTGTAAAATTGCAGAAAATTCACTTGCTTTTCTCAAGGTGTTATTTACACAAAATAATGTGTAATTTGGGAAAAAAGTGAAACAAGAATATGAATAATTTAGCATATTTATCTTTGTTTAAAATTTTTAAATATTGTCACCCATTTTAACCATTTTAAAATATACTTATTTACTTATTTATTTTGGCCACACCACACAGCATANTTGTTTTTTAGTAGTAGGCAGATTCTTTACTGTCTGAGCCACCAGGGAAGCCCAGTAGGTTGCCATATTTATTAATTATCCTCTTAGACTTAATTTTCTTTATAAATACATATATGCTGTCTCTTATACACATCTAGATGTGTATAAGAGACAGACACAGCATATGGAATCTCAGTTCCCTGACCAAAAATTAAACCTGTGCCCTCTGCAGTCCTAATTACTAGACCACCAAGGAAATCCCTCATTATTAAATAGAGAAGTTAAATGATTTGACAGGGCTGGAAGGACTGGAAGAGGAAACTTGTACAAAGACTAGTTATGATTCTTCCCTCAAAGAAAAGAGTTTTTGTTTTGCTGTTTAAATGAGTATTATATTGTACTGAATCTCAATTTTGTTTTGCTGCAAAACTCTCTTAAACTAGGATTATAGATTCTAGAGCTAGAGACCCCACAAGACACCATCTGTTCTCTCTTTCTAGTTTAAGTCAAGTTATATACTATTATAACATATTGCAGATGAAATAACAGAAGTCCATAAAGATCAAGTAAAACAGTTAATTATCAATAATAAAAAATGGAAAGAAAAAAACCAGAACCCATATCTGCTTCCTTCTTCCAATTTATCATTTATTCCATTATACGCTATTCAATATTTTTAAAATTCTACAACTTCAAAATCTAGAGAAGCAAAATATTGGTAACAGTATGAATTTGAGAGAATATATAAATGAAATGCAAAAAAAAATTCAGAATCCACTTTTTCTCTAAAATTGCATTATAATTATGTAATATATAATTGTTTAAAAAGCATATTCTAGTCAAGATAGTGTAAATAGTTAACATTTAACATTGTAGAGGTGGAGATTTGTGGATCTAGGTGAGTCCAGAAAGTAATAGACCTTATGTTCATATACTAAAGTATTCTTAAGGTTTCCAACTGTATCCAGGCTTGTGGAGGGAATCTAATTGAGACATGGGTAAGAAAGTAGTAGGAAACTATATTTGTATGAATATCAGAATCTAAAAAGTGATTAATTTAGTCATAAATGTGATACAAGGAACCTGGAGAAGCTAGATGAGAAAGAAAAACTAACTGTAATGACAGTTTGACCATGAATAAAAGTATTAAAAATTTTAGTAGCTGCTACAACTATCAATTCTAAATAAAAATGAGAGGGATGTATTTTCTAATGGTGGCATCATATTAACTAAAACTATATGCATGTTACCATTTATGCTTCCTACAACCCATGAAGATGTGTATTTCCTCTAATATTAGTGGAGTGTATACTGAACACCACTTACATGTTAGTCATAGACTACAAAGAGGTAACAAGATAAATGTAGTCTCTATGTTTAGGGAATTTAAATTTTAAAAAGAGACATGATGTTATACTGGTACTCATCAACGTGAGTACCAACAACAACAAAAACAAGTACTCCTCAAGGGAGAAAAAAAAAAAACAGTTTGAGAGAATACAGGAGGAAATCTAAGTTTATACTTTCACATGTGTGTGTGCATGAGTGTGCAATAGGGTGCCGAGATAACAACATTGTATGAGGTTATCTAACTCAAGAACTTTGAACGTTGTCTCCTGGGAAATATGTTGTTTCCTACTATTCTGAGGTTAAAATGATAGGCAAAGACAAGAATATGCAAGATCTTGTGGACTATATATGAATTATTTAGTGTTGTTTCTATTTAATGATAGAAATTTATTTAGCTATTTTTAAAGGAGATTTTTTGGAGAAGGAAATGGCAATCCACTCTTGTATTCTTACCTGGAGAATCCAAGGGACAGAGGAGCCTGGTGGGCTACAGTCCATGGGGTCACAAAAAGTCGGACCCAATTGAAGTGACTGAGAACACAAAGGAGGGTTTGGGCTTCCCTGGTGGCGCTAGTGGTAAAGAATCCACCTGCCAATGCAGGAGACAGATATAAGACATGTGGGCCCTATCCCTGGATCACGAAATCCCCTGGAGGAAAGCATGGCAAACTACTCCAGTATTCTGGCCTGGGAAATTCCATGGACAATGAATTCTAGTGGGCTGCAGTCTGGGGTCTCAGAGTCAGACATGACTGAAGTGAATTAGCACAAAGGAGGATTTGTCTAATTCATGGTAGAGCTAATTATAGTTGTGAATACCCAAACATTTTAGAGAAGAATCAAACTCCTTGGTGGGTAAGCAAATCAGTAAGAAGTCTTTGAAACACACAGCCACTTCCAGTTTTACTTACAGAGAGAGAACAGACCCAAACTTGAGACATATGCTATCAGCCACAGAAACGTGCTCCAGGAACCTATGACTCCCTAATAGTGTTAGAATTGCAGTGCTGTTCTGCTCAACATATCCTATGCCCTCTGGAGATTTTTTTTTCAGGAAAAAAACCCACACAGTTAATAAACAATCTACATGATTATCATTTTCAAAAAGCCTTTGATTACAGCTATTAGTCACTAAAGCCTATTTGCAACTTCTTTCCATTCCTACTGCATATACTCCATTCTACAGTCCTTTCCTTAAGTCTCAAAATTTGTAATCACTTTTTTTTTTCAGAAAACACTGAAAATCCTAGCACATGTAATAAACAAAACAAAAATACCTTTCAAATGAGATAGGAAAGATTCTTGGGAAAAGCATGGTGTTTGGAGATTCCAGTACCTACCTCTTATGATAACTGAATTTGACAGTTGAAAAAAATTAGTTATTTGCTTCCCTGAATTAAAAAATACAAAAAAATAACTTCTACTAACTCAGGGTATACAGCAGGAAAACTATTGACTTGCTTTATTAGATTAGAATATTATAAAATACTAAGTTTAGAGGTATAAATAGAAGAGTGGATAATTAAAGCTTGTACAGTAATTAAGAAACTACTTCTAAATCACATATTTAGCAAAGTATAGGAAAACCTCTTCTTTTGATTCACCCCCAAAAATATCAGTTTATGCCTAAATTCTTCACATAATTATTAATAAACCATTTATTCTCAAAAGTTTCCCAGTTTAGACTATAAATTGCATGCTTGCTGTGTTAGTGAATGATAATTATGGGCATATGAGCACTTGGATGATAATAATAATAATAATAATAATAAAGGTACTAGCTATAACTATTACTACGAAAACTTTTGACAATGAGTTATTAGATGACAGTTACTACTAACTAATAATTCTTTATTGTCAAGGTTTTCATTTATAAAATGATGAAAATAATTTCTACTTCATAATATGTTGATTTTGGGTGTTAAATGAGATCCATTTTGTGTTTGGCCATTTTGTACCAAAAAATGGAAGCCACTTTAGAAAATGCATAGGTTTAAAAAGGTTATCTTTCCATATATTTGAGTGAGATATACTTCTTGGAAGGTCCACTTTTAGTTTACCCTCCTTATGTAGTATTCCCTCATAGGAGAGGTCAGCTTTTTTTACTCTGGTGGAAGTGATGTGGTACCTTCTGCCTTAATTAAATCTCCTCCTTTCAGTTTCAAGAGAGGGATTACCATTCATAGATGTGACTGAGACAAGGGAAAGAAAGTATGAGGACCTTTCCCCAGGAGTTCTATTCCTTTTGTTCTTCTCTTTTCTAAAAGTATTAAGTGCTATACTTATCCTTAAGGAGCATGTCTAAAAAAGGGTTAGAAGAGAAAATTTCTCTCTTCAAAAACTTCCAGAATTTCATTTTAGTTCCTAATGGATTTTGAACTAAGAGCAGAAATAGAATCCTCAGCTAAAATCTCAACCACAAACCAGAAAATCATATTTCCTTTAAACCATAAACAATTATGGCTATTTTCTCCAACTCTATTTTGTACAAATGTGGTCAATTGGTCAATTTCATATAAAATATTCAGTTTAAAAATAAATTTTCATTCTCTACTCTGTGAAAAGCACTTTACCTAATAAATACTAAGTGGNTGTGTGTGTGTGCGCACAGATTCTTCTCGTTGCTACCTTTCCATCTCCAGTGATAAGGGTTTTTCTCCAGCTAGTATAGGATAGGGTGGGAAACACCTTCACTAAGGGAAATGTTAGCTTTGCTTTTCAGCAGAAAGGTGGGGAAATCAGAGTTCCTCCTGTCTGCTGTTTCTAAATTGTCTTAACCTCAAGGCTAGAGGAGTGGCATGGGCAATAGGGTGGCCCACTGTTTCTGGAGTAGCACATTCTGTTGCCCTCAAGTTCAACGTGGAAATCAGTGATGGCTAGTACTGCTACTAAACGTCTAGTAGATGAACTAAGGAAAAAGGTTTGTGCAGCTCTAAAAACATGATCCCTCTCTTAAATTAGTTTTTATTTTTCTGGATCAGGTTAGACATTAAAAATGGGAAGCTGAAAGAAATCATCTTTTTAGCGTTCAATTAGAAGTAAGTAATCTTGTATTGCCTGGTGCAAGTCATTCATTTCTGAGGGCTGGAGAATACATGAGATAATTTTTGAGTTCATTCTGTGGAGTCTCCAAAAAGGTAAATAGGGACGTAACTCATTTTATAGCACTTTGCAGATTTTGTGTTTGTTTTTCTTCTTTGCAAACTGCAGGCTTGTGGCTACCCTGCCTTGCCCACATCTCTTAGTGCCATTTTTGCAGCAGCATTTGCTTACTTCATGTCTCTGTGTCATTTTAACTCCCGTGGTATTTCAGACTTTTTCTTCATTGTTGTATCTGTTATGGTGGTCTGCCATCAGTGATCCTTGATTTTAACTACGCGACTTGGTGAGGACTCAGATGACGGTTAGCATTTTTTAGCAATAAAGTGTTTCTTAGTTTTGTGCCTTTTTTTCTCAATGCTGTTATACACTTAATTGACTACACTGTAGTGTAAACATAACTGTTGTATGAACTAGGAAACCAAAAAAATTCATGTGACTCTTGGGGTACTCACTTTATTTCAGTGGTCTGAAGCCAAACCCAAAATGTCTCCGAGGCCTGCCTGTATCATGCTTGTCTCATGATCAAGCGCAGACCAGGGGAAAATGCAGAGGTTGCCCAAAGCCAAGGTGAACTAGAGCCTTCTGGGAGCTTGGTCGCTGCGGTTCAGGGCCCTTCTTTCTGACTTACTATTCCCTTGCCCCAGGGCCTGCAGGAGCGTGTATTCCAGTGTTCTTGCTGACTGTACTGATGCAGTGATAAAGACTAACCCAGTTTTAGTGTACCAGTGTGAGGTTCTTAACCAATGAGAGGGAGTAAGGGTTGATCCCTGGACAAAAAGTTTTTTTTTTAATATATATTATATTACTTTCAGATAATTTGATATTTGTATGTATTGTAAAATGGCCACCACCATAAACGTAGTTAACATCTGTCGCAATACATAGTTACAAGTTTTTCCTGTGAACTTTTTTTCCCCACTGTTTAAACTTTATTTTAATTAATTTATTTGACTGAGCTAGGTCCTAGTTGTGGTATGCAAACTTGTGGCTTGTGGGATCTTAGTTTCCCAACCAGGGAAAGATCCTGGGCCTCCTGCACTGGGAGTGTGGAGCCTTAGCCACTGGAATGCCAGGGAAGTCCCCTCTTGTAAACTTTTAAGATCTGCCCTCTTAGCAGCTTTCAAATAGTATTATTAACTGTAGTCACCATGCTGTATGTAATTACATCCCCGTGACTTACTTACTTTATAATGGAAAGTTTGCACCTAGCAAAAGTCTTCTTGATCATTAATGTTACAGTGAGCTGTGCTGTACACACCAGTTGGAGAGGCCAGCAGGATTAGTGGAGGCTTTTAAAAAGGCCTGAGAAATACTCATCTGGTAAATTGTTGTCTGTATTCATCTAGGCTGTTTTCAGGGCTTCCCTGGTGGCTCAGATGGTAAAGAATCTGCCCCTGGTTGGGAAGATCCCCTGGAGAAGGAAATGGCAGCCCACTCCAGTATTCTTGCCTGGAGAATCCCATGGACAGAGAAGCCTACTGGTCTACAGTTCATGAGGTCGCAGAGAGTCGAACATGACTAAGCAACTTAACACTTCTTCATTTCAGGCTGCAAACAATTATGTGGTATAACAGGTAAATCATACACTAACTTGGAGGTAGTCGCATGTACTTTGATATTATAGTATCTGTAGCCCCAGTAGGCTGAACATGCATATTTTTTAATAGTAAGAATACTTAATATGAAATCCACCCTCTTAACAAAACTGTACGTGTACAGTACTGCATCACCGACTCGATGGACATAAATTTCAGCAAGCTCCAGGAGTTTGGGAGGCCTGGCGTGCTGCAGTCCATGGGGTCGCAGAGTCAGACATGACTGAGCAACTGAACAGCAACAGTATTGCTGACTGTAGGTACAGTGTTGTACGACAGATCTTTAAAACATCCTGCTTATCGTAAAACATCCTGCTTATCGAGATTTGGAGCCCATTATTTGGTAAATCCACATTGCCCTCTCCCACCCCCAGCCCTGGTAGCCACCATTCCACTGTTTGATTCTTTGAATTTGACTGTCTTAGATCCCTCATGTGAGTGGAATCATGCAATAGCTATCTTTCTGTGACTGTCTTATGTCACTATTATGTTCCAAGGTTGGCTTCCCTGGTGGCTCAGATTGTAAAGAATCTGCCTGCAGTGTAGGAGACCCAGGTTCGATCCCTGGGTCAGAAAGAGCCCCTAGAGATGGAAATGGCAACCCACTCCAGTATTCTTGCCAGGAGAATCCCATGGACAGAGGAGCCTGGCAGGCTATACAGTCCACGGGGTTGCAAAGGGTTGGACACAGCTGAGCAACGGACACTTTTCCAAGGTTGAACATGCATTTTTAAATGAACATTTACTAAAAGGAGAACTCAGTTTAGGGAACCTTGCCATTAGTTCCTTCAGTATTGACAAAGATCCCTCAAAACCCAGAAAATAATCCTGATTGTTTCATGAGTTGAGAGTTTCATAAAATGAGGCACGCCTATGTTCATAAGTGCCAAAGAAAGGAGTAATCAGAAAGGGTGGGGTTCGTTGAAGCAGGCAAATCCTATTATTGAAGTCTTTATCTTGTTGATTGTATAATCTTTTGCAACAGTCTTAGTAATGTTGCTTTGCCATCCACTTCAGAACCCACTAAGTTTGCAAGGCCAGTAAAAGAAAGGCTGCCTCTTAATCCTTCAAAGTTCCTGCTTGCGTGTAAAAGGTATTTTGCACAAGTAGCAACAGAATTTTTCTGGTCAAGTGGAATTAAAGAATTTTATGAAAATATGAGTGCCCTTCCGCATTTCTAAGCAGATTACACACAGTTACAATTAATAACTGTTTATTCACTGAGTGTTGCAACCTGAGATATTAAATAGGATATGGGATCCTAGATCCTTTTTCTTTTGGGGGTACGCAAGAGCTGTGGGGCCAGATANCTTCCGCATTTCTAAGCAGATTACACACAGTTACAATTAATAACTGTTTATTCACTGAGTGTTGCAACCTGAGATATTAAATAGGATATGGGATCCTAGATCCTTTTTCTTTTGGGGGTATGCAAGAGCTGTGGGGCCAGATATCACTCAGTGGGTGTCAGGTGGTAAGGAAAAGTGACACCCTAGAGGAGCTTGTCTCATAGCTGAATCTGGTTTCCCCTGGTTGCCCCAGAGTAGCAGTTCATTTGTGTTTGATCTTGGGACTGGGAGATTGCATGTTAATCTAAGGATCCGCTAAAATAAGAATTGAGCTCAAACTATTTTAGTTCTAACATTTGAATACCTCTTTTATAAGTTCATTTTCTTGCTTTAGATTCTGTTTTACATAGAATACCTTCACTCTTCTTTCAAGCTAGATGCCTTCCCAGACTAACTTTCATCTGAAATTTGAAGGTAAAAGACACGGATATTAAACGTTTAATATGTGCTAGGGTGTGATAATTGGATTTATAATAAGAAATACGTATTTGATCTTTATTCCCATTTCTGGCACAGAGCTCCTAAAACCTTTGGAATTTACTGTATGATGAGTGATAAAGGTGCCTTGACATTCAGCCTCACCTGGGTTTAAGTTAATGAGGCGTCTAATGGAAAGAACATAAGCATAGGTGCTGGTTGGCAAAGGAACCAGCCTAACCTTCTGACCTTTGGAAGAAAAGGACAAGGGTTTGGAGGTCGAATAACACCAGTGGCCACTGATTTAGTCAACCCTGACTGTAATGGAAGCTTTCAGAGAAAACCAAAAGGACAGAATTCAGAGAGCTTCTGGGTTGGTGAACACTTGGAGATTCGAGGAGAGTGGAGTGTGCCCAGAGAGGGCATGAGGGCTCCACACCCCTTCCTACATAGCTTACCCTGCACATCTCTTCCACTGGTCTGCTCCTAAGTTATGTTATAGCTTTTTATAATAAACTGGTAATCTCATGAGTAAAATGTTCCATCACACATTTCTCTAGGTCCTGTGAGCCACTCTAGCAAATTAATCAAACCCAAGAAAGGGCGATGGGAGGTGGAGTCATTGAAACTTTGGATCTATAGCAGGTTGGTCAGAAGCACAGCTGATAATCTGGACTTGTGTTTGGTGACTGACATGGGGGATAGGGTGTAGGACTGACCCCTTCACCACTGAGATCTGATCCTGTCTCCAATGGATGCTGTCAGAATGGAGAAAAATTGATGAGAAATAAAACACATATCAGGAGTGGTCAGAATTGTGAAGGGACGTGGGTAAGTGGGGTCCAGGGGCTTATTAGTTGTGGATGTAGAGCTGGTGACACTCGCCAAAGACAGAGGTCTTTATCTCTTCTGTTCATCAACAGCCCCTAGAACAGTGTCCTGTGCAATATGACTGAAAGGTTGTGCTGAAAGAAGCTCTTGATGAACCGATACTGTTTTGCTTAGTGAATGATGATTTGTCATTTGCTAAGAGCTCCTGCCTCAGTCCTGAGCTAGATTTTAGGCTGTGAAGAAGGAAAATGGATGGACAAAACCATAGGCAACTCGTGATGGGAAACGGTAAGGGGGAAACCAGAGGAAGGAAGCTTACTGTTACTTAAGCACTGGTGACATCCTTGACCCGTGAGATTGCAAATTAGCCAAGTTACTGTGACGGTTTTACTTGTCTGGGCAGAATTGTAGGTTAGAAGGCCAGACCTTGGTTAAATGGTGAAGCTCATGAATTTTGCCACAGGTATCATTGGACTCTCAGGCTTCCTAGGTGGCTTAATGGTAAGGAATCTGCCAACCAATGCAGGAGACACGGGTTCGATCCCTGGGTCGGGAAGATCCCCTGGAGGAGGAAATGGCAACCCACTCCAGTATTCTTGCCTAGAGAATCCCATGGGCAGAGGAGCCTGGCGGGCTATAGTCTGTGGGGTCGCATAGTCGGGCACAACTGAGCGACTAAGACACACACTTTTCCATATGGCTTTTCTACACCAGAAGAGCTGGCAGACTGCAGAAATAATTCAGAGAGGTCAATGGCATCATCAGAACTATCATGAATTAGGAAACAGGTGCTTTACATACATCATCTCTGATCATCAAAAAACCTCTACAATATAAGTATTATCAGTCCCGTTTCCTATCCTGTTCCTCGGATAAGAAACCAAGCTCAGAAGGGTTTAGAAACTTACCCCCATCAGGCAGCAAGTAGAGGATTCAAGCTCCGGTCTGACTCCACGTCTGTGCTCAACCTCAGCTAGAGTGGGAAGGAGGGTTGACTAGGGCTCCATAGAGCTCTCCACCCCAGCTTCCTCAGCTTTGTAGGTAACGAGTCATTTTCTCCTACGTCAAAGAGGCATTTGATAGTGCAGTTGTGTTGAAGTGTTTTGAGGTTTTGGAAATCAGTGGACACCCTTGGAGGCCTTGTCACTAGGAGCTGCCAAAATAGGAGGAGTACGTCATGGGTTTCCATTCAGCTCTAGCCCCAGGTCCCAAAGTGTGCTAGACAGATTCTNTAGAGGATTCAAGCTCCGGTCTGACTCCACGTCTGTGCTCAACCTCAGCTAGAGTGGGAAGGAGGGTTGACTAGGGCTCCGTAGAGCTCTCCACCCCAGCTTCCTCAGCTTTGTAGGTAACGAGTCATTTTCTCCTACGTCAAAGAGGCATTTGATAGCGCGGTTGTGTTGAAGTGTTTGAGGTTTTGGAAACCAGTGGACACCCTTGGAGGCCTTGTCACTAGGAGCTGCCAAAATAGGAGGAGTACGTCATGGGTTTCCATTCAGCCCTAGCCCCAGGTCCCAAAGTGTGCTAGACAGATTCTCTGGCTCCTAAAGCTCATCATTTTCTACCAGCGTCCTCCTCTGACTTGGGGCCCAAGAGTCTGCGGTTTTAGGGAATGAGGGTGATTCTGCTGCCGCCTCTGGGGTCGGCTGCTCTCCTTCTGGTCGGGACTGTGGCTCCGTGAGAGCAGAGTCTGCGTCCATCTAGTGCTCTGTTTTGCATCATTTCTGGCGTTAGTGGGTGAGCACTTAATCAGTACTTCTGAATGAATGAATGGTTAAACTTCTAAAAACTAAACCACTCAAAAGTCATACACTTGGCCCCAGACCTGTAATGTTTAGGCGTCCAGAGAGCCCGCCTAGTTCTCTATGGTCGTGCTCAGCACAGCTTATGAGCACCTGATATAAATTATTCCAATGTAACAAGTGTTTCCATGTAAAAGAAAAATAATTGTATAGTAGGAAATACTGAAAATAGATAAGAGCAATCAGAGAATCAGCCATCCAAATTCCACTACCCAGATAAAATCATTTTGGTTTCTTTCTTTGGCTAAGTGAATTACACAAGTAAGGAATGACATTACAGAAAGCGTATGGAGTAAAATATGAACATTTTCTCTCTCCCCAGCGATGACTACTGTTAATAACATGGAGTATGTGCTCAAAGTCTTTAATTGTATGTGCACATTTTCAAATATATATAAATGTAAATTGGAATACACAGAACAAATCGTTCTGCAGCTTTCTTCTTGTCGCTTACTATTCTAAGAAACCCTTCTGTAACAGTAAATAGAAATCACGGTGGCCTTTTAAAGGACTGCAAAGTATTCCATAGGCTCAATGTACAGTAATTTCCCTGTAACAATGCATCCTTAGTGATGGATAGTTGCCTTGTTTCCTGCTAATCCCTGTGACAGTGAATGCACATCCTTATCGGATGCTGGGACGTAATATGTGACCATTTAAGTGTAATACAGTCCTAAATGTAGACTTGCTAAACTCTAATGGTGTGTGCCAAATAGTATGTGCAGTTTTAATGGCTTTCTCTTTAAAAAATATATATTTGTAGTTGAATAAGTTTGATGTGTAACATAGTGTAAGTTTAAGGTGTATAGCCTGTCACTTTGATGTATTTATCGATTGTAATATGATTGCCTAATGTAAGAATATTTATATGTTACATAATTATAGTACAGTATTGCTGCATAAGTACCAATTAGTCTTATTCTTGGCCACAGTTTTTTTCAAGTTATAAATTTTAGGAGAAGAAGGTGAAANAATCAAAATCCTCCATAGAGACTGGAAAAAATAAGTTGCTGGAAGTTTTGTTTTGCCTTTTTTTTTGAGGGGGGTTCTTTTTGTTTTTTTTGTGCCATGCAGCTTGAGGAATCTCAGTTCCCCAACCAGGGATCAAACCCTGGCTCTGGCTGTGAAAACACCGAGTCCTAACTACTGGATCGCTGGGGAATTCCCTTGTTTTATTTTTTTAATCTTTTTATTTCATCTCTGTCTTTTAAAAAAAATGTTCTGTTAATTTCTGCTGTAATGCAAAGTAACTCAGTTATACATATATATTTTTTTCATATTGTTTTCCATTGCAGTTTATCACAGGATATTGACTATAGCTCCGTGCTATACAGTAGGACCTTGTTTATCCATCCAAAACATAATAGTTTGCATCTGCTAACCCCAAACTCCCAATACTTCCCTCCCCACTCCCTTATTTTTCAGCCCTACAAACAGGCTAATGTAACTGTGCTCTATTCTCCAGTCCCACATAGACATCATCCATGGCCATGCAGCATTCACGTGTGATCCCCAGCCCACAGTGGAGGTCAACGGGAAAAAATACACCGCTCCTCACATCCTGATCGCCACAGGCGGCGTACCCTCGGTTCCTCAAGAGAGCCAGATCCCTGGTGAGTCGTCCAAAGGCATCTGCTAACAAATAACAGTCAGACAGCCCTTAGCGTTGTTTCCCACCATACCCTCCACACCAGGGCATCTGCCGCTTGCCGGTTCTTAGTCTTGGACACCTGAGAGGAGGTCTCTGCGGAACCTGAATGTAACTGGCTTAAGTGGTGCCTAAGTGACAGGGCAGGGCTTCCCTGGTGGCTCAGATGGTAAAGAATCTACCTGCAATGAGGAGACTTGGGTTCGATCCCTGTGTTGGGAAGATCCACTGGAGAAGGGAATGGCTTGCCCACTCGTTTTCTTGTCTAGAGAGTTCCATGGACAGAGGCTCAGTCCATGGGGTCGCAGAGAGTCAGACACGACTGAGCGACTAACACTTTGACTTTTCAGTGATGGGGCAAAGAAAGATACATTTCATCCAGCTCCAGGCTACAGATAACAGAGGAGGAAAAATCTGCAAGTGCCCTCTCCTTCCTCTCTCAGCACAGTGGAGTCTGTTTCCAGCCTCAGTTTGTTGTGAGATAGTTACTGTTTTGTTTAAAGGAGAGAAATCTTGTATAGTTGTAACTTCATCAGCTAATTAAGCCTTCTTATATGCTTATTTTTCTCTCATGTAAAGAATTAGGAATTAAAGCAGTAATGAATCTCCAGTAGTCATCTGCCTTTACTTTGTATACACAGAGATGAATCATAAGGTATTGCCTTGTTCTGTCATAGGAAACACTGTATCTTTTTCCCCAACTAGTTATAAGCTCTTTGTATGTAATAGATGATGATCATAGTTTATTCAACTTTTATATTCTCCATGGATTGGCTTCTTCTGGTTTTTTTGGCCATGCCATGTATCACGTGGGATCTTAGTTCCCTGACTAAGGATTGAACCCAAGTCCCCTGCATTGGGTGCACAGTCTTAACCACTAGACCACCAGGGAAGTCTCTCCATGGATTGGCTTCTGAAGACCCACGACCAACCTGAACTGATATGGAAAATGTTGAGTTTCTATGCATGTAGATATTTCTTTCTCTCTGGAGAGGGAATCCGTAAAATTTCATAAGCTTTTAAAAGGGATATGTGGCCCAAAAGCTAAAGAACAACCAGTGTAAAAAAAAAAAAAGTTAAAGATACTGTTGTCAAATAACTTAAAATTTAGTTGGTGAGATGGGATATAAACATCCTGATAGGGAACAGCTTTCAAAATGGATTGCTTAGAGAAAGAAAGCAACGCGTGGAACAATATATGCAGCATATGTATAATATGCTGCAGTTTGTGTCTTTTTAAAAAGGCAGGGAGACTGTGCAGATGCACCGGGGTCTCTGGAAGGGCACACAGAACCCTACAGTGCCCACTCCCCCCAGGAGAGGACCAGAGCCCTGGGTGGGAAAGTGCCCTGCTTTTCACACAATGGCCTGTGGTGCTTTTTGAGTTTTTTAAAACATACGTTTATTAAAAACATGTAATAAAAATAAATGCAGAGAAATGTAAATATTCCAAGGTGATTGCCAGACAGTGAGCATTGGATCGCTGAAAGGGGGGATGGATTACTATGAGCTAGCATGGACCAAAAAGACTTGCCAGGAGAAGGGCTTACAGATTTGAGTATTATGTGCTGAAGAAGAAAAAGCCCAGAAAAGCCAGTGCGTGATAAATAGGTCTTTAAGGGACATTCAGTCAATCCAACCAGTTTTCCAGCGGTGAAATCTGGAAGCAAATACATTGAGCTGGGACTTCCCTGGTGATCCAGTGGTCAAGACTCTGCCCTCCCAAGGCAGGGGGCTCGGGTTCGATCCCTGGTCAGGGAACTCAGATCCCACATGCCACATGGTACAGCAAAAAAGCCCCCCAAAATACATTGAACTGAAACTGGAAGAGGCTTAGGGCCAAATTGTGAAGACTTATAAAGTGAAATTAAGGAGTCTCTGTCATTCATGAAAACCAATTATTAATAGCTTATAAATAGGGTAGTGACAAGCTCTAAGTGGTAATTCTGGAAACCTAACCTGACAGTGATTTTCAGAGGAGGAAGGCCAGTTAGAAAGTTGTTACAGTAGAACGTGCAGGAGGTGGTAGTAGGTTCTGAACTACAGTGTCACTATCTGAAACATGGTGGAAGGACTCAGTCCAGCTCTGCACACAGTTACTGAGCCCCTGCTGTATGCCAGGCACTAGGAGGAGAGAGCAGCCAGGAAACACAGAAGGAAAAGCCAGCTCCTGTATTGCATTGATTCCAAGACACGTTTTTAGAAAATGTTCAATACTTCTGAAATCAAGCTGTGTCCTTAATCACTGTGCATTAACTTTGGCAAAATGCAGTATTTTTAATAACTGATGGGATGGTTGTTAAAGAAGGAATCACAATTGAGAACTCAAGACTTTGGATTATTTGTTTTCTTACATAATTATATTTATTTATTTTTGGCTGTGTTGGGTCTTTGTTGCTGTGTGGCTTTTTTCTAGTTGGGGAGAACGGGGGCTACTCTACTTGTGGTGCAAGGGCTGCTCATCGCGGTGACTTTTCCTGTCGCGGAGCACGGGCTCTAGGGCATGTGGGCTCAGTACTTGTGGCTCCTGGGCTCTCGAGCACAGGCTCAATCAGTAGTTGTGGTGCGTGGGCTTAGTTGCTCTGGGGCGTGCGGGAGTCTTCCCAGTNGCTTTTTTCTAGTTGGGGAGAACGGGGGCTACTCTACTTGTGGTGCAAGGGCTGCTCATCGCGGTGACTTTTCCTGTCGCAGAGCACGGGCTCTAGGGCACGTGGGCTCAGTACTTGTGGCTCCTGGGCTCTCGAGCACAGGCTCAATCAGTAGTTGTGGTGCCTGGGCTTAGTTGCTCTGGGGCGTGCGGGAGTCTTCCCAGATCAGGGATTGAACCCATCGTCTCCTGCATTGGCAGGCGGATTCTTTTCCACTGAGCCACCAGGGAAGCTCAAGACTTTGGATTATTGATGGAAGGTGGTCTTTTTAACTGAAGTGGTAAATGAGAAAGGGATATAGTTTGGGAGATATTATAAAACTAAGGTTCAATTTGGAACATAGTAAGTTTGAAGCAGAGTAGAATCTTATAGCAGAACAGTTAGAAATACGGAACTGGAGCCTGGGGAGAAGGTCAAAACTGCAACTGCATTTGGAAGTCTCCCCGCAGTGAAGGGAGAGTTGGTTAAAACCTTTGAAGGAAAAAAGGAAGGGAGAAGAGAGCCAAGTTAGTGAGCCATTTAGGGGTGGACCNTAGAAATACGGAACTGGAGCCTGGGGAGAAGGTCAAAACTGCAACTGCATTTGGAAGTCTCCCCGCAGTGAAGGGAGAGTTGGTTAAAACCTTTGAAGGAAAAAAGGAAGGGAGAAGAGAGCCAAGTTAGTGAGCCGTTTAGGGGTGGACCTGAGATCTTACTTTCTCAAAGAAATTTAATAGTTATTTAGTCATCACGGCAGAGGAAGTTAAAATGCTGACTTTGGGCGAAAAAAGGAAGGGAGAAGAGACCCAAGTTAGTGAGCCATTTAGGGGTGGACCTGAGATCTTACTTTCTCAAAGAAATTTAATAGTTATTTGGTCATCACGGCAGAGGAAGTTAAAATGCTGACTTTGGGCCGATTTGATTGGCAGCTCCCGGAGTGGAGACTCTAACAGAACTCATCAAAACAGTGATGAGCTGAGAAGCTGTTTGGTTTGTGCATAGAATATGATTGTTTTACAAGAGAAAGCTCCGTTGGTGTGACCTGTATTGCCTTTCCCTACATAGGTGCCAGCCTAGGAATAACCAGTGATGGGTTTTTTCAGCTGGAAGAGTTGCCTCGGTAAGCCGCCCTCCTCCCCGAACTCCGTGTTCATTCTCCCTCGGTCTCCTAACATTTCTTCTACTTCCTCTTCCCAGATGTTATGTGTAGGCGTTTCCTGGATTCTCTTCTCCCACCTCTTTTCTTTTTATGACCTTGGGTCTCTCATCCATGAGCGCCCCTCTATAAACGACTCAAATCTTTTTGTGCTTTTGGTCCGAGGCCATGATAAGATGTTTAGAACCAGACTCAAATGCAGAGGGGGTTTGAGAATAAGCACTGAAATCCTAAAACTATCTTCTCTCTTCAGCGTGACAGAGCATACATTGATAATGTGTCTAAAATGACTCATTTCAGGTTTTCAGAGCGGCTAGTGCAGAGGCCTCTGGATAAATGAAGCCTCCGTCAGTTTCACAAAAATAGGTTTCCTGAAGGTGTCATTTATATGTGTTTATCCAAATAACCTTTGTAAACCTCTGCCACTGGTTTAGATACACACAGAGAGAAAAGATAACAAGGAAGATGGTTCCTCTCTCTTTTTGTTTTTGGCTGTACCACGCAGCACATGGGATCCTAGTTCCCCAACCAGGGATCAAACCCACAGCCCCTGCAGTGGAAGCATGGAATTCCAACCACTGGGCCACTAGGGAAGTTCCTATGGAAGAAATGGCCAGTTGCAGGCTTCCTAGATGAGAGGGGTGCTCCCCTCACTCTTGCTAACTGGGAGGGCATCGGGGAACAGGAGGAGGCGCCCTGTTAGCCCAGAGACTGGCCTTTATCTCCTGTGAGTAGCGCTTACTCACTCCTGGAGTCATTGTTATTGTTATTGTTGTTGTTGTTATTGTTGCTCAACTCCGCTGCTCTCTCCACTGTGAGGTCTTAATCCCGAGCTTTTACATAAAGGCCTTCCTGGTGGGTGACTCATAATCCCTGTTTGCTCCTTTACCTTGATTCACCTGGAGCCACAGACTGTTCACAAGGGACAAGAAGGCGTCCTGGCATTTTCATGGCTGCTGTGAAAATGTCCCATTACAATATTCAGACCAGGTCATCTTCTGACTTTGAGAAGAGCAAGCAGGTTGTTTAGGTTTGCTGGGACATGGCAGCATGTTAAGAGAGCAGCCTTTCTTCATGATCTTTTTTAGTTTTAGGGATGACGGATGTGAGATGTGAGAATACAGGCAGAAATGTGGTTGTGACTCATTGTGTTTAAATGATATAATTCAGTCTAGACTCAGAGAAACTTCATTCTATATATCTGTTTATTACATATTTTTAAACCATTTATGAAACTTGTGTAGATAGCAATGCAAGTTTCAGAAGTGAATATATGCGTGTTATAAATAAGACCCTGGAAAAACGGGAAAATAACAATTGGTATATGATTTTTGTCTTTTTTAAAGACTCCTTTATCATTGTTATGTTGGTAAGTAAGTGAATAATCAAAGAAGGAACAAATTCTATAGGTGAGGTTAACACGTGCTCTGGGCTGTATGATCCAGCTTTGCCCTCATTGGGCTTATGGCTGAGGGGAGGCTTGAACACAGACCCTGTGGAGTACTGTGGGGCAGGGAATTCTGAGGGCTGTAATGAGGGAAATTGCTAACATCTGCTGGATCATGGAAAAAGCAAGAGAGTTCCAGAAAAACATCTACTTTATTAACTATGCCAAAGCCTTTGACTGTGTGGATCATAATAAACTGTGGAAAATTCTTCAAGAGGTGGTAATACCAGACCACCTGACCTGCCTCTTGAGAAATCTATATGCAGGTCAGGAAGCAACAGTTAGAACTGGACATGGAACAACAGACTGGTTCCAAACAGGAAAAGGAGTCTGTCAAGGCTGTATACTGTCACCCTGTTTGTTTAACTTATATGCAGAGCACATCATGAGAAATGCTNTCAGGCTATGCCTGTCTAAAGTATGAGTTAGCAAGCTTCAGGAGCAGTGCTTCCGAGGGAAAATGGAAAATCACTGTCTTAGATGGACTCCACAGGGTTTCCAGTTTCCATGTCTGACAGCTGAGTGTTTCCCTCTCAGGCTTGTCTGGCCCACTGAATTGTACAACGCAAAGTCAACTCCTGTTAAAACTCAAAATTGGATAAAATATTTACCTTTTAAGTCCAACAAAAGACACCAAACTTGCCAGCTTGCAAGGATGTTTTTCATCCTGTGGTTGAGTCTTGTGGCTTCTTAGAGGTTCAGGCTGTGAAGAGGTGCCTGAAGTGAGGCGGATCCAGAGATGTGAGCTGCTGCGTTTTGTAGATGGGCCAAATACTTACCTGACGTCCCTTTGCAATTTTAGGGGATTCAAACTGATGAGAAAGGTCACATCATAGTAGATGAATTCCAGAATACTAACGTAAAAGGTGTCTATGCAGTTGGGGATGTATGTGGAAAAGCTCTTCTTACTCCAGGTAATGTTTCTTCTTTTGGGGGGGATAAGGGAGGCTGTGTGTGTTATATAAAACTGTTGAGCTTTCTACAGTCAAATCAACTCAAGCAAAGTTAAAAAGATGAGTGTCTTTATGATAAAAATGTTTTGAAATGGATGTTGGTTGGGTACCTGACATTTTCTGAATAATTTCCATTTTTACTTGGAGAATGCTTTTAGTAGTATTCAATTTTCTTTCAAAGATTTTTAAAATGCTTAGTGAAGACTGAAACTTTTGTACAGATAATACAATCACCCTCTGAACAGTGCTGGAAATTAGAATCTGAGTTGTGTTCATGACCATGGAAGGAAGTGGCTTTGGGAACTAGTGATTTAGAGTGGTTTTCTTATATTTTTATAAGAAAAAATATATATTTTAATCTTATATATTTCTTACATACTATTTAGTCTTTTAAAAAAATTTTATTGAGATATAATTGATTTACAATTTTGTGTTTCAGATTACAGCAAAGTGAATCAGTTATACATATAAACACTCTTTTTCAGATTCTTTTTCCATATAGGTCATTACAGCGAACTGAGAACAGTTCCCTGTGCTTTACAGGAGTTCTTATTCACTTCAGTTCAGTTGCCCAGTCGTGTCCGACTCTCTGTGACCCCACGAACTGCAGCACACCAGGCTTCCCTGTCCATCACCAACTCCTGGAGCTTGCTCAAACTCATGTTCATCAAGCTGATGATGCCATCTAACCATCTCATCCTCTGTCGTCCCCTTCTCTGCCTTCTGTTTTATATATAGTGGCATGTAGATATTAATCCCAATCTCCCAATTTCCTACCCTGACTATTTGGTCTTGATACAACTAAGATTGATCGCCATCCCCTGAATCCCATGCCTCAGCCTACTGCCTGAGTTAACTGATGTTGTTTCAGGCGCTCTACCCACTTCTGTTGGCAGCATCCCTCCATCAGCTTCATTCTGTCCCCTCTGGGGCCTCACTGGCCTTTCCATAATCGCCCAGTTCTTACTCACAATGGAAACTTCCTTGGTCACACACCCAAAGCCTTTCACCTCCTTTAGGAAGCTCTCTCAACAAAAGCAAAACAAGCAAAGTTTCAAAGACTTCATAACATAATTGAACAGCCAAAAGTTTTGTCGAAGTGAAGAAAATTTCTTCGATATCCTACTGATGCCTTACTTTGGAAAAAAACCTTTTT
>SJYW01025030.1:323095-358220 GCA_006410735.1 Raphicerus campestris
GTTTTTCTGGAATTCCCTTGCTTTTTCTGTCATCTTGCATATGTTGGCAATTTCATCTGTGATTCCTCTGCCTTTTCTAAATCCAGCTTTTACATTTGGAAATTCTCAGTTCACCTACTGTTGAAGCCTAGCTTGAAAGATTTTGAGAATTATCATGCTAGCATGTGAGATGAGTGCAGTTATGCAGTAGTTAGAACATTCTTTGGCATTGGAATGAAAAGTGAACTTTTCCAGTCCTGTGGAAACCATGGTTTATAAGATGTTAACTTCATTTTTTTAAATTACAGTTGATTTACAATGTTGTATTAATTTCTACAGCAAAGTGACCCATTACAGAATATGTACATTGTTTTTGGTATTGATTTTCTTTATGACTTCCCCCAGGACATTGAAGATAGGTCCATGTGCTATACAGTAGGACCACGTCCATCCACTCTACATCTACTAACCCCACACTCCCAGTCCCTCCCTTCTTCAGCCTACCCCCGTAGCTACAACTCTGTCCTCTATGAGTCTGTTTCTGCTTTGTCGATAAGTTCGCTTGTGTTGTATCTTAGATTTCACATGGAAGTGATGTCATATGGTGTTTGTTTTTCTCTTGCTGACTTACTTCACTTAGTATGATAACCTCCAGTTGCATCCATGCTGCTACAAATGGCATCGCTTCTTTCTTTTTACGGCTGAGTAGTGTTCCATTGTATACGTGCACCACATTTTCTTTATCCATTCAGCTGTCGATTCTTGCCTATTCTGAATAGTGCTGCTATGAATATAAGATGTCAGCGTTAGGAAAACCTGGGCAGGGATATACTTGGCTTTTCTGTAAATCTACATTTATTCTAAAATAAGCTTATTTACCAGTCTTCACCCTCTGCTCTTGTAGCCGCAGTGTCATCGTTGGTGCTGGGTACATCGCTGTGGAAATAGCTGGCATCCTGTCTGCCCTGGGTTCTAAGACATCAATAATGATACGGCATGATAAGGTAAAATCTGTTCTTGATGTTAATCTTTTAAAAATTTTACAGGGAGGACTTCCCTAGCAGTTCAGTGGTTAAGAATTTGCCTGCCAATGCCGGGGACTGGGTTTTGATCCCTGGTCTGGGAAGATTCCCCATGCCTTGAGTCAACTAAGCCTGTGTTTCACAACTAGAGATTAGCCCCTGTTCACCACAACTGGAGAAGGCCCATGTGCAACAGTGAAACCCAGCGCAGCCAAAAAAATTAAAAATACAGGAAGCATTTCCTCTTATGCTGTCAATAAATACAAGGTGCAGAGTGTGCATTCTGTTCCTCGGGGAGCTGCATAGAAGGCAGGACTAGGACCACTGTTCCTCCCAGCCACCAGCTGCTAGCTGAGAACAGTGAGCACGCCGGCTGGTGTTTCTGTCATGAAGTAGTGGGTAGTATCCGATGCCCTAATAAGGCAGACAGGCTTAAACATAAATATTAGTTAAATTGAGCAGACTGCCAGGTTAATTTCTTATTCTGAAAATCAATTTCATATGGTCAGATAGTATTGGATTATTAACACTCAGTCAAAATTTAGTACGTTCTTTGCATTAAAAGGAAACATCAAAGATACCTGCTTACCTGTGTGTGTCACAGCATTATTCACAATAGCAAAGAGGGAGAAGCAACCCAAGTCTCTGATAACACGTGAATAGATAAACAAAGGCATGGTATATCCACACAAAATGGAATATTATTCAGCTTTTAAAAGGAAGGACATTCTGACACATGCTGCAACATGATGAAGCTTGAGGACATTATAGTAAATGAAATACACCAATCTCAAAAAGATAAATATTATGATTCCACTTATATGTAGTATCTAGAGTACCTCTGCTCAGAGAAACAGAAAATGGAGTGGCATTGTCACAGGCTTAAACATAAATATTAGTTAAATTGAGCAGACTGCCAGGTTAATTTCTTATTCTGAAAATCAATTTCATATGGTCAGATAGTATTGGATTATTAACACTCAGTCAAAATTTAGTACGTTCTTTGCATTAAAAGGAAACATCAAAGATACCTGCTTACCTGTGTGTGTCACAGCATTATTCACAATAGCAAAGAGGGAGAAGCAACCCAAGTCTCTGATAACACGTGAATAGATAAACAAAGGCATGGTATATCCACACAAAATGGAATATTATTCAGCTTTTAAAAGGAAGGACATTCTGACACATGCTGCAACATGATGAAGCTTGAGGACATTATAGTAAATGAAAT
The DNA here is from genome assembly GCA_006410735.1 of Raphicerus campestris. NCBI lineage: Eukaryota > Metazoa > Chordata > Mammalia > Artiodactyla > Bovidae > Raphicerus > Raphicerus campestris. The sequence goes on from SJYW01025030.1 coordinate 325,328, forward strand.
ACACCAATCTCAAAAAGATAAATATTATGATTCCACTTATATGTAGTATCTAGAGTACCTCTGCTCAGAGAAACAGAAAATGGAGTGGCATTGTCACAGGCTTAAACATAAATATTAGTTAAATTAAGCAGACTGCCAGGTTAATTTCTTATTCTGAAAATCAATTTCATATGGTCAGATAGTATTGGATTATTAGTCCAGTCCCTGGGGGAAGGAAACAGGGAGTTGTTTAGTGGGTACAGTCTCAGTTTTTTTAATTGAAGTCTAGTTGATTTCCAGTATCATGTTAGTTTCAAGTGTTCACCATTGATTCAGTTAAACATACATATATATATTCTTCAAATTTTCTCCCCTTATAGGTTATTACACGATATTGTGTGTGGTTCCCTGTGTTATACAGTAGGTCTTTGTGGGTTATCTGTTTTGCATAAACTAGTGTGCATATGTTAATCCCAGCCTCCTAATTTATCCCTCTCCCACTCCCAGAGTCTGTTTTGCAAGGGAGAAGATTCTGGTTGCACAACAATGCAAATTACAAAACACCATCAAACTGTGTCCTTAGAAATGGTGAAATGGGTAAATTTAATGTTACGTGTTTTTCACCACCAGGACTTCCCTGGTGGTCCAGTGGCTAAGACTATGGGCTCCTGGTGTGGGGGGCCCGGGTTCAGTCCCTGGTCAGGGAGCTGGATCCCACATGCTGCAGCTCAGTTCACATGGCACAGCGAAAGGTACAGAAGAGCCAAATAAATAAGAATGTGTACGTATAACTGACTCACTCTACTGGACACCTGAAACTAGTTCAACATTGTAAATTAACTATAGTTTAGTTTTTTTAAATGGTTAAAAAACCTCACAGTGTAGCCATGAATGAAGAAGAAAGGGGGACTGATGCTGAAATTTCCTTCCAGGTTCGTAGCGTGTCTTTAATCAGGTTTTATTCTTTCCTGCCACCCATCCCTCGGCTGCCTCTGTATACAGGTGCTTAGAACTTTTGACTCAATAATCAGTTCCAACTGTACTGAAGAGCTGGAGAACGCTGGCATTGAGGTGCTGAAGTACTCCCAGGTACGACCGAACCCTGGGCGAGCTTACCACCCTTGGTCGTCCATCTGTCCTGCGCCCCACTAGTTCTATCAACACAAATTACATGTACCCCAGTGGGTTTATTCCTTTCTAGAGTACTTCCAAGTCTTTTCTTTATCTTAAGAAGCTGTATTTCACGTTGATGTTTTAATGAAGTCTAAGATATAAGAGATTAGGAATCTGGTAGTTGAATTTAGTTTAATTGGAACTAAAACTATAATTTTTGTGCTCCAGCTCCTCCTCATCAGGGAGTCCTCATCTCCCTGATGGTCCAGTGGCCAAGACTGCACTCCCAGCAGAGAGGGCTTGGGTTTGATCCCTGGTCAGGGAGCTCAGTCCCACATGCCACAATAAAGATCAAAGATCCCACCTGCAGAAGTAAGACCCGGAACAGCTAGATAAATATGTGATAGATAAAATAATAAATGTTTTATAAAAATCACAGTCCTCACTGAACATCCTTATTTTTCAGGTTTATACTTTTTTCAGGAAATATTATTATGGAATCTCTTTTGAAAGTATATCATTGAGTTTTGTAGATGAAAACAATGACAAAATGACTATATATAGTTTTTTTATTCTCAGGGAATCACCTACTTGTTAGATTTTTTTCCATGAGTATGAGCCTTGTAAAAATTATTTCCCCCTCAAAAGCTTTGTCCTTTCAGCATAGGCCATATCATAAGTAACATAATAAATGTGAAGTTGCTTTGTAAATGCTTAAGTCTAGACTGGTGGTGAAAGTCAACATCAGAATCCCCTTGGGACTCTCACTAAACTTTGTATGTCCTTCACCCTCCTGACCTAATCTTACCCTCCTCCCTGATCCTGAGAGTGTCCTGGGAGAAGCAAAGATTGTGCAGTTCAGTTCTGTTTAGTCGTTCAGTTGCTCAGTTGTATCTCTTTGCGACCCCATGAATTGCAGCACGCCAGGCCTCCCTGTTCATCACCATCTCCTGGAGTTCACTCAAACTCAAGTCCATCTAGTCAGTGTTGCCATCCAGCCATCTCATCCTCTGTCGTCCCCTTCTTCTCCTGCCCCCAATCCCTCCCAGCATGTGCAGTTTAGAAAATTCTTAATGAAGCTGCTACAGCCCATCTCCTCCCCCAACTCCAGTTGCAAATCACTGTGCTTAGATTTGTGATTTAAAATTTTATTGCAGCTTTGAAGTACACTTTAAAATACTTTGTTTTTAAGCTGAAGTGTTAGGGTCTTGGCATGAGTTGACATTTCTGGCCACTGACTGTCTGATTTGGGGTCACCAAGGATACTGTCTTGGCTCCAGAGAGTTCCAGTGTGGGTGGCCTTTGGGCAGAAGTAAATTTATCAGCATGTAGGACTCATGATTAGAGAACGAAATGGCAACCCACTCCAGTGTTCTTGCCTGGAGAATTCCGGGGACGGCAGAGCCTGGTGGGCTGCCGTCTGTGGGGTCACACAGAGTCAGACAGGACTGAAGCGACTTAGCAGCAGCAGCAGCAGCAGGACTCATATGTGGGCTTCCCAAGTGACTCAGTGGAAAAGAGTCTTCCTGCCAAACAGATGAGGGTTTGATTCCTGGGTCGGGAAAATCCCCTAGAGAAGGAAATGGCAACCCACTCCAGTATTCTTGCCTGGAAAATTCCATAGACAGGAGCCTGGCAAGCTACAGTCCAAGGGGTCTCAAAGAGTCAGACATGACTGAGCATACACACTGAATCCTGAATCATTTGCAGGATTCAGTGGAGAGTTTTTAAATGTTAAGAATCCTGGTTTCCTGTTTATTTGCTTTCCTTCCCATTCCCCACACCCCCAGTTAATAACTTGTATTTGCCAGTAGGTCAGGGAAGTTAAAAAAACGTCTTCAGGCCTGGAACTCCGCATGGTTACTTCGATTCCTGGGAGGGAACCCACCTTCACCACTATTGCAGATGTTGACTGCCTGCTCTGGGCCATTGGGCGGGACCCCAACTCCTGGGGCCTGAATTTAAACAAACTGGTAAGTTGACCTAGTCTGCCTATGATATTCTTCCCCTCACCCCAATTTTGTTTAAAAATGGTTGATATATATTACTGTGTAAGTTAATACAGCATGATGGTTTGATTTATGTATATTGTGAAATGATTACCACAGAAGGGTCAGCTGACATCCGTCTTCTCATACAGGTACAATAAAAAGAAAGTAGGAAAGAAAAAAGGAAAAACTTTTCTCTGTATGTTGAGCACTCGGGATTTACATACACTCTTCACAGCAGTGTTGTCTACAGTCATCTTGTGACTATAGACATTGCATCCCTAATACTTGCTTATATTGTAACCAGAAGTTTGTTTTTCACCACCCTCCTTGCCTAAAACATTCTTGAATCAGTTGGTAGTCCTGTGGTTTCCCCTGATCCAGTCCCAGACCCCCCAAAACTTGAGTGGGTTCTGTTCGATTCTTTTCATTTCATTTGTCTAATTTGTCATCAAATCCCATTGCTTCTGCCTTTGAAAGTTTTTTTTAAGTTGGTTTTTTTTTTTCCCCATTTCTGGTGTCCTCACTCTAGATCAGGTCATTGTCTTGCTATTTCCTGATTGGCCTCCTCATTACAGATTTCCTTCATACTCTGATACCTGTCTCTTTAAAGCCCGATAATTATTCCTTACCCTCTGCAGCTCTTCCTGTGATGGATGGGTGTGTGACTTGTCCGGGACATTGTGGCACCGGACACAATGAAGCTGACCTACCAGTGCCATTTTTCTTACTTGTCCTTTAAAATTTTAAAGGATAGTCTGGTACAGTAGCCTGGGGTGTGGGTCCCAGTGTTTGACCCAATTTTGAACCTTATACCAGTTTCATGGCCTTAGGCAAGTCACCTAGCTACTCTTTTAAGTTTCACCTGCTTCTTGGAAATATGGAAATAAAAATAGTACTTGTCACATTGGGTTAGACAGAAAGTCAATGAGAAAGTGCATGCAAAGTAGCTTGCCTAGATGCTAGCTTATAATATGAACTCAGCAAATGTTAACCAGCTGCTGCTGATGGTGAGGATAATGATAATTGTTCTGATATGCTATATTCTACTAGTAATAATAGAATATTTTATATATTTGGTGAAAGTTTATATGGGTGGCACAAAGTCAAACACGACTGACTGACTTTCATTTTCACTGTATATTTGATGGAGCCTCTTGAGTAGTATGTAACAGTTTGGTTTATATTCTAATATTAGTATCTGTTTTAAGTTCCATCCCTTTTTCATTTCACTAAAAGGCATTTTTCATAATTAAAAAGAATAAAATATCCAGGGACATGTTTTACTTGATTTTAATCTTATTATTCAGTGAAAGTAAAGTTAGTAATCTATTTTTATATTAATGAAGCTATTCATCCAGCTTTTCACCTTTTGAGAGATGTACCATTGTACAGACCCAAGCATTGCTAGTCCAGTTTTCAGCTATATTTGCTGAATTTTTAAAAAATGAGGCAAAATTTTTCCCTCAGTTCAGTGTTGATATATTTTCAGACTGCAAATTGAATGATTACTCTGCATAAGTCTTGGCAACATGGTACTAGCCTACTTTAATCTTTAAAGAAAATTTTATTGGCATAGAGTTAATTTACAATTTTGTATTAGTTTCTGCTGTACAACAAAATGAATCAGTTTTAAATATACATATATCCACTATTTTAGATTCTTTTCTCATATAGGTCATTACAGTATATTGAGAAGAGTTCACTGTGCTATACTAGCCTACTTCATTCTTGCCAACAACTGTTTTAGGGGTAAGGGTGAGGAGCCCAGGGGCACAGAGATAAGAAATTGTCCACTCTGCAGGGAATTGTAAACCCTGCAGGGAATAGAGATGTCTGTATTATTTACCTCTGTATCCACAGTGACTACATTAATGTGTCATTTAGAAGTGCAAGTGTTTGTCAATAAATGGGAGGTCTCATAACTATCGGTAGTAAGTGACAGAGCTGGGACTTGAACCCAGATCTCCATGCTCCAAAGGCTGTACTTTTCACCACTACACTACCTTCTCCCTATGCCTGCTGCCTCTCTGCTTCTCATTTGGGGATATATACACCTGAAATCTGCAAAACCACAAGATAAGCATCATACATCTTTTTGGAGCAAAAATTCAACTCAGCGTATAGGCAGAAAAATTTGGTTAAGGGCAACATTGTTTTAGAGTAGAATACAAATTTTGCTTGGGTTTTTAAAGATAAAACTATAAACTGTAAAACATCAAAAGCAGTGAAATCTGCTTTTGATGACTGCTTCAGGCTATGCCTGTCTAAAGTATGAGTTAGCAAGCTTCAGGAGCAGTGCTTCCGAGGGAAAATGGAAAATCACTGTCTTAGATGGACTCCACAGGGTTTCCAGTTTCCATGTCTGACAGCTGAGTGTTTCCCTCTCAGGCTTGTCTGGCCCACTGAATTGTACAACGCAAAGTCAACTCCTGTTAAAACTCAAAATTGGATAAAATATTTACCTTTTAAGTCCAACAAAAGACACCAAACTTGCCAGCTTGCAAGGATATTTTTCATCCTGTGGTTGAGTCTTGTGGCTTCTTAGAGGTTCAGGCTGTGAAGAGGTGCCTGAAGTGAGGTGGATCCAGAGATGTGAGCTGCTGCGTTTTGTAGATGGGCCAAATACTTACCTGACGTCCCTTTACAATTTTAGGGGATTCAGACTGATGAGAAAGGTCACATCATAGTAGATGAATTCCAGAATACTAACGTAAAAGGTGTCTATGCAGTTGGGGATGTATGTGGAAAAGCTCTTCTTACTCCAGGTAATGTTTCTTCTTTTGGGGGGGATAAGGGAGGCTGTGTGTGTTATATAAAACTGTTGAGCTTTCTACAGTCAAATCAACTCAAGCAAAGTTAAAAAGATGAGTGTCTTTATGATAAAAATGTTTTGAAATGGATGTTGGTTGGGTACCTGACATTTTCTGAATAATTTCCATTTTTACTTGGAGAATGCTTTTAGTAGTATTCAATTTTCTTTCAAAGATTTTTAAAATGCTTAGTAAAGACTGAAACTTTTGTACAGATAATACAATCACCCTCTGAACAGTGCTGGAAATTAGAATCTGAGTTGTGTTCATGACCATGGAAGGAAGTGGCTTTGGGAACTAGTGATTTAGAGTGGTTTTCTTATATTTTTATAAGAAAAAATATATATTTTAATCTTATATATTTCTTACATACTATTTATTCTTTTAAAAAAATTTTATTGGGGTATAATTGATTTACAATTTTGTGTTTCAGATTATAGCACAGTGAATCAGTTATACATATAAACACTCTTTCTCAGATTCTTTTTCCATATAGGTCATTACAGCGAACTGAGAACAGTTCCCTGTGCTTTACAGGAGTTCTTATTCACTTCAGTTCAGTTGCCCAGTCTTGTCTGACTCTTTGTGACCCCACGAACTGCAGCACGCCAGACTTCCCTGTCCATCACCAACTCCTGGAGCTTGCTCAAACTCATGTTCATCAAGCTGATGATGCCATCTAACCATCTCATCCTCTGTCGTCCCCTTCTCTGCCTTCTGTTTTATATATAGTGGCATGTAGATATTAATCCCAATCTCCCAATTTCCTACCCTGACTATTTGGTCTTGATACAACTAAGATTGATCGCCATCCCCTGAATCCCATGCCTCAGCCTACTGCCTGAGTTAACTGATGTTGTTTCAGGCGCTCTACCCACTTCTGTTGGCAGCATCCCTCCATCAGCTTCATTCTGTCCCCTCTGGGGCCTCACTGGCCTTTCTATAATCGCCCAGTTCTTACTCACAATGGAAACTTCCTTGGTCACACACCCAAAGCCTTTCACCTCCTTTAGGAAGCTCTCTCAACAAAAGCAAAACAAGCAAAGTTTCAAAGACTTCATAACATAATTGAACAGCCAAAAGTTTTGTCGAAGTGAAGAAAATTTCTTCGATATCCTACTGATGCCTTACTTTGGAAAAAAACCTTTTTTCTCAATTTGAATTCAATAAAATTAAAAACCAGTGCTTATATTGAACTCAGGCATTTGTTCTAAAAAACTATTAGGAATAAAAACAGGCTAAGGAAGGTGAACTTTTTAAAAAATTAATAAATAGAAATAATTTTTAAAAGAAACTTAAAATATTCCTGTGAAGTAGCTGATTTTAAAGTAGAACTGAAGATGCTTGAAATAGATGCTTGAGATAGTTTCCTCTGTAAATATTGTATCAAAAAGCTAATATCCTCATTAAGAGGTAATTGCCACTGGAAAAGAATAGATACATGTATATGTATGGCTCAATCCCTTTGCTGTCCACCTGAAACTTATCACAACATTGTTAATCAGCTATCGTGTGTGCTTAGTTGCCCGGTTGTGTCCGACTCTTTGCAACCCCTGCCGGAATCCTGTCCATGGAATTCTCCAGGCAAGAATATTGAAGGCATTCCCTTCTCCAGGGGATCTTTCCAACCCAGGGATCGAACTCAGGTCTCCTGCATTGCAGGTGGATTCTTTAACATCTGAGCCACCANCTTGATACAACTAAGATTGATCGCCATCCCCTGAATCCCATGCCTCAGCCTACTGCCTGAGTTAACTGATGTTGTTTCAGGCGCTCTACCCACTTCTGTTGGCAGCATCCCTCCATCAGCTTCATTCTGTCCCCTCTGGGGCCTCACTGGCCTTTCCATAATCGCCCAGTTCTTACTCACAATGGAAACTTCCTTGGTCACACACCCAAAGCCTTTCACCTCCTTTAGGAAGCTCTCTCAACAAAAGCAAAACAAGCAAAGTTTCAAAGACTTCATAACATAATTGAACAGCCAAAAGTTTTGTCGAAGTGAAGAAAATTTCTTCGATATCCTACTGATGCCTTACTTTGGAAAAAAACCTTTTTTCTCAATTTGAATTCAATAAAATTAAAAACCAGTGCTTATATTGAACTCAAGCATTTGTTCTAAAAAACTATTAGGAATAAAAACAGGCTAAGGAAGGTGAACTTTTTAAAAAATTAATAAATAGAAATAATTTTTAAAAGAAACTTAAAATATTCCTGTGAAGTAGCTGATTTTAAAGTAGAACTGAAGATGCTTGAAATAGATGCTTGAGATAGTTTCCTCTGTAAATATTGTATCAAAAAGCTAATATCCTCATTAAGAGGTAATTGCCACTGGAAAAGAATAGATACATGTATATGTATGGCTCAATCCCTTTGCTGTCCACCTGAAACTTATCACAACATTGTTAATCAGCTATCGTGTGTGCTTAGTTGCCCGGTTGTGTCCGACTCTTTGCAACCCCTGCCGGAATCCTGTCCATGGAATTCTCCAGGCAAGAATATTGAAGGCATTCCCTTCTCCAGGGGATCTTTCCAACCCAGGGATCGAACTCAGGTCTCCTGCATTGCAGGTGGATTCTTTAACATCTGAGCCACCAGGGAAGCCCTTAAGAAGCTATATTCCTATATGAAATAAAAAGTTTAATTAAAAAAAATAGGTAACTGCCAGATGTTTGCGAACTTGCAAATATGTCTCTTGGATGTAGGGGGATCGTAATGGAATGTGTAGAATTCGTATAAGCAAATTGTTTTGGATTGTTAACTAAGGCATTGATAGGTCTTTATTATATTGAAACGGACATTGTAATGAGCATTGATGAAAAACTTAAACTTGTGTGTTAAGCCAGATGAATAAATGATTAGCAGAACAATTCTGGTTTGTTAAAATGACCAATAAGCTAGACACTGATTTTTAAAATATCTTTGTAGTTGCGATTGCTGCTGGCCGAAAACTTGCCCATAGACTTTTTGAGTGCAAAGAAGATTCCAAATTAGACTATGACAACATCCCCACAGTGGTCTTCAGCCACCCCCCGATTGGGACAGTGGGACTCACAGAAGGTAGGTGGTTAAAAACAAAGGTCATTTATGGTTTCTTCCCCTCCTCTGCCAACTTTAGCTAGGTGTTTATCAGCTGACTAAATCTATCTCAGCCCCCCAAATCATCATTCTTTTTATTGGGGTGACTAAAAAGTTCATTTGAGGTTTTCCATAAGATGTTACAGAAACACCTTTTGGGCCAGCCCAATAGTTGGCTTCTTATCACGTCTCCAGTTTCTTCCCCAACTGTTACTACTTTGAAAGTGTGATTCCTTTTCCCCACTCCCATTTTATCNGTTTTCCATAAGATGTTACAGAAACACCTTTTGGGCCAGCCTAATAGTTGGCTTCTTATCACATCTCCAGTTTCTTCCTCAACTGTTACTACTTTGAAAGTGTGATTCCTTTTCCCCACTCCCATTTTATCTGTCTGACTTTTTAAAGCTTTTTATTTTGAACTAATTTCAAATTTAGAGTTGCAGAAACACCAGAGGATTCCTGTCTGCCGAACACATTTTTGCTTTATCATTTTCTCGCTATTTGCATACACATACTTCAGTACCTATTTCCTAAGAACAAGGCCATTGCCTTATAGAAGCAGTTTCAAATGGGAATATTTAAATACATGTAATATCTAAACTTTAAACCTTATTCAAATTTTGCCAATTACTTCAGATAATTTTATATTTACCCCCACATCTTGGATTTATTCTAGGATAATACAGTATATTTTGTTTTGATCTCCTCTTTGGTCTCCTTTAGTCAAGAGACAGAGTTCCTTAGCTTGTCTTTTGTCTTTCATGATACTGACATTTATGTTGTAGAAAGTCCTTCCTTGTCATTTCAAGTAATTTTCCTTCATGACTTGATTCAGGTTGTGCATTTCTGGCCATCTCTCTCATTGCTCAGTGGAATTGTTTCGGTTTCTGATAGGTGCTTTTCCCCCCCTGCCTTACAGATGAAGCCATTTATAAATATGGAAAAGAAAATGTGAAGACTTATTCTACCACCTTTACCCCCATGTATCATGCAGTTACCAAAAGGAAAACAAAATGCGTGATGAAAATGGTTTGTGCCAACAAAGAGGAGAAGGTATGGGCCAATTCCAGTAAGCTGAAGAGTGTCTTCAAGATTGGCAGGGGTGGAGGTGTTTTCATGGGGTGGGAAGGGAAGAGACCTAGTAAAGCTTTTTTTGGTTCAGCCAGCACAGTCGCTCTTTTATCTGTCTCTCTACATTGGAGTTATTCATAATATTTCACATAGAAGGTTCCACTGCACTGAAAATGTAAGTTGGAGAGGAATTCCCTAGCAGTCCAATAGTTAGGACTTGGTGCTTTCACTGTTGGAGCCTGTAGTCAGTCCCCGGTTGCAGAACTAAGATCCCACAAGCGACATGGTTTGGCCCCAAAAAAGAAAAGCATAAGGGGAAAAGGATGTCATTGACCAATAGGCCAGAACAGATAGGCAACTCAGAAATATTGGTAAGTGTAAGAATTTAATGTAAGAAGTTTAGATTTAACATAACCAATCAGTGAGAAAGAAGTTTATTTAATAAAATGTTCTGAGATAATCAATTATCTTTTGTGATTTAACATTTTGAGGAATGCCAAACTGTTTTCCAAAGTGATGCACCATTCATTTTATGTTCCCTTTAGCAGCATACGAGGGTTGCAGGTCCTCTTCACCTTCACCAACACTTGTTATTGTGTTTTTTTTTAATTGTAGCCATCCTAATGGATGTGAAGTGGTATTTCATTATGATTTTGGTTTGAAGTTGAACAGTTACCTTTTTTTTTTTAAATTAAAAAATAGGTTTTGTTTTGATATTAGGTCAGCTTATTGGACTTTTCTATAAATTGAATTAAATATTAAGGTGGAACTTAGCAGTATGCTTTGGGAACATGGCTCTGTAAGAAATGATACTTGAAGATTCAGTTGTAGTTTCCAACTTTTCTTATTAAAGAGGACACTAATCTGAATCAGTGGCACTTACACTAAAAGCCATGAGACAGGCCCTGGCTTATAAAAAAAATCAGTGTCACTGAAAGTTAACAGAAGCAGAGAATCAGTATGAAGAGAAGGAAGTAGTTTGGCAGCAAGATAAAAGTTGCTGTTTCTTGCCCTGAATGTTCTCAGTAGCCTGAGATGTCCAGTTATTGAAACAGTGAGGTCGTTACTTACCTCTTCATATCCATTATTTCTTTATACCGTTTATCATTAATTCATTTGGTAAACATTACCTTTAGTCAACTAAAGGCTAAGAACTGGGATATGAACAGAAATAGCATAAGACTAATGCCATCACCAGAAGCTATTTGTGAACTCAGTTTAGATCACGGTATCTAAAAATTTAGCCATGTTGAATATATGCAGTGTATGACTTGGGATTTCTTTGTCTTATATTGAGATATACTTTTTTTCAGCTATTAAAAAAATATATATATAACAAAATTTGCACCTTAACCATCTTTAAGTGTACTGTTCAGTTATATTAAGTATATTCCTGATTTGTTTTGAAGCACAATATTTTTGTGGTAAAACTTTATATTCTCTAACTTTGTCTTTCAGCAGGCTATGTACCCTAAAAATATTTGCTGGAGATGAACATTAACTAGTTTTAAAATATATTTAGATGAACACTAACTAGTTTTTAAATATATTTAGAAACCTCATTGGAAAGTGTGATTTGAAACAAATGCCTCTTGATGGTCATCTGTGCAGTCAGCCAGCACGTGTGGGTTGAGTGCCTCTAAGAGCTATCTCTGTGGTAGGCCAGATGGATAGAGTGGAAAGCAAAAGTGGACAGGGTCCCCTCCATCTAGAGATTAATGTCTGCTGGGAAAGACAGACTGTAATTGTCCAGTCCCCAAGTAATACAACTTTGCAGTTGTGACAGAACCATGATGGAGTAATAACTGGGACTGAGTGCTCACGTGATGGATGGTTTAACTTGGTCGGAAAGGCAGGTGTAGGCATCTGAAGAATGAAGGGACTTTAACACTTGACACGGGAGGAAAGTGTCCAGACAGAGCAAACAGCCTGTGTTCCATCAGGAGAGAGTGTGATGAATCCTCAGGCTGGGAGGAAAGCTGATGAGGCTGGAAAGTGGAGAGCCTTTGGCAGAGCTGAGTGAGGTGGGCAGGGGAGGGATGTTGGGGCAGAATTATGCAGGGGCATGTAGGCTGTTTTATGCTATATCAGGATTAGAGATGTAAGTTTTTTTAGAGGTTTTTAAATAGCAGGTATCTCTCATGACTAATAAAAAAATCATTAGTGTACAAATGTGTGTGTGCATGTGTGCACACGCCTAGAAGGAGATTTATCACAAGGAATTGGCTCATGCAATTGTGGAGGTAAAAATTTTTTTTCTTTTCTTTTGCAGGTGGTTGGAATTCATATGCAGGGAATTGGATGTGATGAAATGCTGCAGGGCTTTGCAGTTGCAGTAAAAATGGGAGCAACAAAATCTGACTTTGACAACACAGTTGCTATTCATCCTACCTCTTCAGAAGAACTGGTCACACTTCGTTGAGAATCCAGAGACTTGTATGGCTGGCAGCTGGACCAGTAGACCTTCTGGAAGGAACCAGATCATCACGTTTACTTACTGTTCCCACTTTACGTATTTCTTTATCGTAATCAGAATCTTCCAAGTGTGTAAATTTTCAGTCAGCTTAATTCTGTAATCAGAAATTTGTTTTGTTATTCAGGATTGACTTTTCACTTGGTCACATCTCTCAGTAATTACTATTTGTCTTATTAGTAGCTCTGGGCTGGCTGGTTTTTGTATTGTTTTAGCCTCATCCCAAGTATAAAACTATATGAAGTATAGTTAAACGAATGTATCTGAATGAATATTGCCTGCTAATTTTTATAGAGGAAGATGACAGCTGCTCTTCACATTTAAAGAATGCAAGTACAGAGTCATTTTGTTTTTTATGAAGCCAGTACTGTGCTCTGCATATTGCAAAGCTGTTTCAAGGATGTGAGTTTTCTTTAAAAACATATAACTTAAGAGGCATACCTCCTGTATTTTATTCTTTCTTTTGTTCTAAATGATTTAAAATGATTCCTGTTAACTTTTAAGAGATAAAGTTTATCAAATTTGGGAACGATTTGAGGAGGCTGGTGGCATGAGGGACATTTGAGAAGTGACTCTGGCTTTCAGGAGAGGGACTCAAATACTTCAAAAGGCCTTTCCTCTGCTAAGAGCTCATAGTTCAGTGAATGGTTGCAATTTTTATATGTGTTCTTGTCATTTTATTTTTTTTGAAAACTATTTCCAAAAATCTAAAAATAAAATCACAGTCTTTTCTTCTTATAAAATTTGTTTTGAGTTAATGGGTGACAGTTCATTTTCTAAGAATATTTCAGATTGAAGGGTCAGATGGCCAAAGTGAGCTACGTTAAGTAGGCTTAAGACCTCATAGGGGAGAAAAGAGATTTTTGCTTTTATAAGACCAGAGGCATAATAGAAACATTTAGTGAATATAATGGTTGAGAAATCATAAGTTTTTTAGCATTTTATTTCCATTCGCCTTTACCAGCTAGGTTAGGTAAGCTGATTACATTTTCCCCTGGCTTTCAGTAGTGACTTAGTGCTACTGACTTCTGTCATTACGCTTTTACTGAATGTCTTTCTGGTTAGCCATGGCCAGGTTGCTGCTGCACTGACGGTTAAGTAGGTCCAGTCTCAACAAAAGAAAACTGTCACTAGTAACCAGGTTATATATCTGTCATGTTGAGAAAACAGGGTCTAAAAACCTGGACGTGAACTGACATAATCACTGCCTGTTCTCCACCAGCCAAAAGGTCGTGGTCTGCAGTCCTGGGCTCTTGCTGACCTGGTGGGTTTCCTTCTATCTCAGGAGCCCTTCACACTGCCTTTTTTCTGGTTCCAGAGTAAACCAACCTGGAAATAACCTTTTCCAAGTGTTAGCCTTCTTTCTCATTTCTCGTTAGTCCTCAGCTCAGTCCAGCCTACAAGCTGATCACCCAAGTTGCTACTGAAGGCTCAGATACGTGAGGGAGCGTGGCGTAGGTGCTCAGTAGGGAGGAAACCTTAGAGTACTTGGTTTCTTCAAGTAACCATGTGATCTAGCATAAGAGAAAGAATTCTACACAAATAACTGGGATTCAAAGCAGCATGTTAAGCACAGAGTGACCGTATAATTTATTGACTAGAATGGGACACTTGGGGTGTGGGAGGGGCACTCTTAATTAATTGGGACAGTAGACACAAATTTGTACTCTTGTGGGAAAAAGGGACAGTGCCATCCTAGTGAGGCTTTGGAGAGGTGGAAGGATACAAGTTCAGAGGAAGCAGAAACTACCAGTTTTCTGGGAAAACTAAGAAAGGTATGTAGGATTTGGAATTGGGGATTGTGGAGGAGGTCAGAGGATGTGGGAGGTACAGTGGGGCAGAGATGGCCATGTATACGTAGGGGATGTTAAAGTTCAACTTGACTGGAGCTGAAGAGTATGTGTTAGCTGAATGTTCTTTCCCACTTGTTAATCCTGATGATCTGGGAATGTATTGATACATAGCTAACTGCCTGAAAACAAGGGCTTAACCTAGCAATCATTTTATTATACTTCACGATTTTGCAGGTCAGGAATTAGAGCAGGACAGAGCTTGCAAGGATGACTCTTCTAAAAATCAACTGGTGGTGTTCATATGGCAGATGGGCTGGCTTCAGTTCAGTTCAGTTCAGTCGCTCAGTCGTGTCCGACTCTGTGACCCCATGAATCGCTGCATGCCAGGCCTCCCTGTTCATCACCATCTCCCAGAGTTCACTCAGACTCATGTCCATCGAGTCCATGATGCCATCCAGCCATCTCATCCTCGGTCCTCCCCTTNCCGCCAGAAGCTTCTTGCGAGCCTTGTCTGCCTTCAGCTTGTGGATATGTTCCATGAGAATCCGCTTGTTTTTGAACACGTTACCCTTCACCTTCAGGTTACAGGCTGTGATACATGTGGCGGTCAATCTTCTTAGATTCACGGTATCGTCTGAGCAGCCGGCGCAGAATTCTCATGCTCCTCATCCAGGTTACCTTCTCGGGCATTCGAGCATTGGCAGTACCCTTTCGCTTACCTATACCCATATGCTTGCCCTTCCGGCGAGCCAAGGTGTTTTTCCCGCATCGAGCCCGGGAATGGACAGTCACAGGCTTCCGGATGGTCAGCCCATCTTTGATCAGCTTCCGGATCTGCTGGCGGGAGTTGGCATTGGCGATTTCATTGGTCTCATTGGGATCCAACCAGACCTTCTTCTTGCCACAGCGAAGGACACTGGAGGCAAGCCTCTTATGAAGCCTGAGCATACTCATGGCCGCGGCCGCAGCAGCGAAAGGAAAGCGCTGTTTTGTTTTTAAAGCTTGCTAGATCTTAGTTCCCGGATCTGGGGTTGAACCTGTACCCTCATCAGCGAAAGTAGAGTCCTAACCGCTGGACCGCCAGGAAATTCCCTAAAGTGTTGTTCTTAAAATGTACATCCACTTTGTTGTCCTCAGGCAAACCTGGGTTTTTTCTCCTAAGAGTACCTTTATCCATTCCCCAGACTGTTAGCTATCAAGAGGGAAAGCTGGTGAGTGCACAAGTGTGGTGAGAGCTGTGATAGGAAAGCTCCAGGAACTGTGGAGCCAGCCAAGGACAGGCACGACCTGGAGCCAGGGTCCAAGGAGGCGTTGGATAGAGAGATTTGAGGATTTTGCTCCCTTCTCTCTCTACATCATAAATTTCTCTTTCCTCATTGGATGAGAACCATCAACATACACAGTTCTATAATCAGCTCCCATTGATTCCAAATCCTTTCTTAACCTTATATCCCTCTCTTGCTGCTTCATCACTTGAATCTATTCCTAGCAAAACCCTTAAAAGAGTTGTCTGGATGTTGTGTCAGTACTCAGGCATTCATCCTCACCACTCGAAGATAACTGGCCTTGTGAAGGTCACTGATGACTACGTGGTCAACCTTTTCTTGAAACATTTCTTCACTTAGCTTCTGGGAAACTCACTCTTCCTTGGTTCTCTTTCTCCTTCATTAGTCCCTTCTCAGCGTTCTTTCTGGTCTTTCTTCGAGGGACTTTGAACTCATTTCTTGTCTTTCTTTTCTATTTTCATTTACTCCCCAGATGAACTGAGCCAGTTTCATGGCTTTCAATCTTGTTTTGGCCATGGCACTTCCCTGCCATGGATTGAACCCATGGCCCACAACCCCTTGCAATGGAAATGCGGGGTCCTAACCACTGAGCCGCCAGGGAAGTCCTCAGTTCTGTGGCCTTGAATGCCATCTCTAAGCTGACTCCTGGGGCCAACTGCCTACCCAGCAGCTCCACCTAGGGATCTAACAGGCACTGTCAGCTTCATGTGGTCAAACGAACTCATTTCCTGCTTCAGAATCGCTCCTTTCCCATCTCAGTACATGGGTCACCACTCACCACTCAGTTATGCAAAAGAAAGATTTGTAGTCATTCTTGACTTCACTCTTTGAGTGAAAGGTTTTTTGCTTTATTCATCTTTTGGATGTGCCATGTGGGATCTTAGTTCCCAAACAGGAATCCATCCCACATCCCCTTCATTGGAAGGGTGGAGTCTTAACCATTGGCCTGCCAGGGAAATCTGAAGTGAAAGTTGTTTTGATGACTTACAGTGAAGTTGCTGCTGGGCAAAGGGTTACTGGGACAGCTGACTTTCATATACGGACCCTAGTTGAGAAAACGATGGTGTTGAAAGTAGTGAAAGTTAGTCACTCAGTCATGTGTGTCTGACGCTTTGTGATCCCATGGACTGTAGCCCACCAGGCTCCTCTGTCCACAGAATTCTCCAGGCAAGAATACTAGAGTGGGTTGCCATTTCCTTCTCCAGGGGATTGTCCTGACCCAGGGATGAAACCCAGGTCTCCTGCATTGCGGCAAAGACTTTACCAACTGAGCCAGCAGGGAAGCCACTGTTGAAAGTATAGAGACTAATTACAGCTGTTGTATGGGGAGACAAGTTGACCCCTCGGGAAGAGTCTCTGAGGACGTCAGTAGGACATATGTTGGTGCTTAGCTCTATGGGCGCAAGAGCTAAGGTTTCAGTGCACTCCTCTAGCAGGCTAGGGATGAACCCAGTGGCTTTCAACCGTAAAGTTTATTTCTCACTCAGGCTCCGTGTCTACTGTGGAAGAGTCATAGGTCTACTCCATGTCATCCTCACTCCAGTATCCAGTAGACACAGTGCCCCAACCTGGAATATGGCAAGTGAAAAAAAAACAAGAGTGAATCACAAGCTAGCTCTTAAAGCTTCTTCTTAGTTATTACGTGTGTCACACTCCATTAGCCTAAGCAAGTCACATGCCACTCCTATGTTTAACAGGGTGGTGTAATCTTCCTTCAAGAAGAGGTGAGTAATTATGAACAATTATACAACTACCATAGAAGCCATAGGATTTGGCAATTGCGAAATCATTGGTGACCTTTGAATAGACTTTGACTGGAGACTTGGACACTAATACTAACAGCTAGAATTTGCTGATTGCTTGCTGTAGTCCACATACTCTGGTGAATATTCGGCTTACCTTTATGGTCTCGTTTAATCCTTATTTGATAGCCACGATGTTTGATGATCCTGGAGTGAGGATGACATGGAGTAGAGCTATGACCCATCCACAATAGACACGGAGCATGAGTGAGAAATAAATGATGAAGTGATCACTCACCTGGAGCCAGACATCCTGGAATGTGAAGTCAAGTGGGCCTTAGGAAGCATCACTGTGAACAAAGCTAGTGGAATTCCAATTGAGCTATTTCAAATCCTGAAAGATGATGCTGTGAAAGTGCTGCACTGAGTATGCCAGCAAATTTGGAAAACTCAGCAGTGGCCACAGGACTGGAAGGTCAGTTTTCATCCCAATCCCAAAGAAAGGCAATGCCAAAGAATGCTCAAACTACCGCACAATTGTACTCATTTCACATGCTAGCAAAGTAATGGTAAAAATTCTCCAAGCCAGGCTTCAACAGTACGTGAACTGTGAACTTCCAGATGTTCAAGCTGGATNTTAATTTATAAAACTGCATTTACAAAATTGTAGGAAATACCTTTTACATTAAAGAAACTAAATAGCAGGATTGTTTTCTATAGCAAGTTTCATATGTGATAGCATAGGCAAAGTATTAGCAGTTATCAGACATTTAGGTAATATTCAATAAACGTTAGTTCCTTTTTCCTTAGTGTTTTAAAAATATTTAAGTCTCAAAATTCTACTTATATAAAACCTCTGGAGTATATTGTACCACTACTGAATAAAGTAACCTATATTATATATAAAACATCTGTAAAATACATAAAATTCATAAAGACTTTCTGTTGAAATTTTTATTCAGATGAACCTAATATCAATACCCCAGGGTTTTAATAATTTGAAAAAATGGAATATTTGGTTATAGAATTTGTAATAGTTCATAAATACCTTGAAAGCTCAATCTGCTTTAAAGATTATTGATATGCCTAGATATCTCTTAAATTGTAGCCTGCTTTATTTGTTTTTGCCCAACTTAAAAATTTCCTCCTTCTTTCTTCCCTCCTGTTTGAGTTGTCTCTTTACTCATTGTCTTCATGGAGGAATGTCAGGGCAGAGAACAAAAAGATTTCTGAAAATCAAAAGCTTAACTCTCTAGAAATTTAAAGATGCCCTTTATCCCCTTCCTTGGCATACTTTTTGTTTCCCCCTGAATAATATCTTCTTCCTTTCCTTTGAAAACTCAGATACAAACTCATCAGCATAGACGTTGTTGGGTTTTGTTTCCAATTTGACTGACAAAAATGACATCTCATTGTGGTTATGCTTTGCATTACTAGGACTCTATGAGAGTGGATCTATTTTCATGTCTTTGTTGTGATGGGTTCCTGGTCTTCAGATGTCAAACAGGATCAGAATGGAAAGTAAGAATGAAGTGAGTATAGAAACAAGAAATTTGCTAGGCCAACACTACACTAGACAAGGGAACTTTCAAGAAATTATACTTAGCATGGAGATGGAGGGTAGACCAACTCCTCCAAGTCAAACACTTGCAGTAAAATAAAGCCGCAAAGCCTGACGAGCAGAATGGAATCAGAGTGTCTAGAGCAACTTTGTGGCATACGCTGGAGGCTTCATTACTGACTGGGAAACGGGGAGAAGGCTGAGGTTGGGCCCCCAAGAGGTGGTATTGTAGGTGGTTTATAGGGTCTGGAGCTAGGGTGCCTGGCTCTGAGCCAGTGGAATACTGTTTATTTGTTGGGTGACCTTGGACAGGTTACTTAATCTCTTGCTGCCTTCCTTTTTTCATATGTAAAATAGGGATAGTTACAGTATTTTCTTCACTGGGTTCTTGTGAGGATTAAACGAGTTAATGCAGGTAAAGAAGTTAGCATATTAACTAGTGCATAATAAACTGGATTGCCCGTGACTATTCTTTGCTTTTAAATTTAATTAATTTATTTCCCCATGGGCTGTGGCCCTCCAGGCTCCTTTGTCCATGGGATTTCCCAGGCAGGAATACTGGAGCGGGTTGCCATTTCCTTCTCTGGGGGGTCACTTAAGTTATACCCAATCTTTAAAGTGTTGCTGTTTGTTTGTTTGTTTCTTGGGGCAGATGAAGGCTTGTCTTTTATTGAATGAGTGATCTATGCAGTTGCTGAGGCCACTATGTACAGAGAATGGGGGGTGGGGGGCGGTTTATTTCTTGGTCTCTTCCTCCTTGGACAGAGTCTTGATTTCCTCCTTCTTGGCCTGGAGCCGCTCTTCAGGGCGCTTGCGGGCTTCCTTGGGCTTAGACCTCACGGAGCTTGCGGGCTTCCTTGGGCTTAGACCTGCGGGCCTCAGCCTGGTCCGCCAGAAGCTTCTTGCGAGCCTTGTCTGCCTTCAGCTTGTGGATATGTTCCATGAGAATCCGCTTGTTTTTGAACACGTTACCCTTCACCTTCAGGTTACAGGCTGTGATACATGTGGCGGTCAATCTTCTTAGATTCACGGTATCGTCTGAGCAGCCGGCGCAGAATTCTCATGCTCCTCATCCAGGTTACCTTCTCGGGCATTCGAGCATTGGCAGTACCCTTTCGCTTACCTATACCCATATGCTTGCCCTTCCGGCGAGCCAAGGTGTTTTTCCCGCATCGAGCCCGGGAATGGACAGTCACAGGCTTCCGGATGGTCAGCCCATCTTTGATCAGCTTCCGGATCTGCTGGCGGGAGTTGGCATTGGCGATTTCATTGGTCTCATTGGGATCCAACCAGACCTTCTTCTTGCCACAGCGAAGGACACTGGAGGCAAGCCTCTTATGAAGCCTGAGCATACTCATGGCCGCGGCCGCAGCAGCGAAAGGAAAGCGCTGTTTTGTTTTTAAAGCTTGCTAGATCTTAGTTCCCGGATCTGGGGTTGAACCTGTACCCTCATCAGCGAAAGTAGAGTCCTAACCGCTGGACCGCCAGGAAATTCCCTAAAGTGTTGTTCTTAAAATGTACATCCACTTTGTTGTCCTCAGGCAAACCTGGGTTTTTTCTCCTAAGAGTACCTTTATCCATTCCCCAGACTGTTAGCTATCAAGAGGGAAAGCTGGCGAGTGCACAAGTGTGGTGAGAGCTGTGATAGGAAAGCTCCAGGAACTGTGGAGCCAACCAAGGACAGGCACGACCTGGAGCCAGGGTCCAAGGAGGCGTTGGATAGAGAGATTTGAGGATTTTGCTCCCTTCTCTCTCTACATCATAAATTTCTCTTTCCTCATTGGATGAGAACCATCAACATACACAGTTCTATAATCAGCTCCCATTGATTCCAAATCCTTTCTTAACCTTATATCCCTCTCTTGCTGCTTCATCACTTGACTCTATTCCTAGCAAAACCCTTAAAAGAGTTGTCTGGATGTTGTGTCAGTACTCAGGCATTCATCCTCACCACTCGAAGATAACTGGCCTTGTGAAGGTCACTGATGACTACGTGGTCAACCTTTTCTTGAAACATTTCTTCACTTAGCTTCTGGGAAACTCACTCTTCCTTGGTTCTCTTTCTCCTTCATTAGTCCCTTCTCAGCGTTCTTTCTGGTCTTTCTTCGAGGGACTTTGAACTCATTTCTTGTCTTTCTTTTCTATTTTCATTTACTCCCCAGATGAACTGAGCCAGTTTCATGGCTTTCAATCTTGTTTTGGCCATGGCACTTCCCTGCCATGGATTGAACCCATGGCCCACAACCCCTTGCAATGGAAATGCGGGGTCCTAACCACTGAGCCGCCAGGGAAGTCCTCAGTTCTGTGGCCTTGAATGCCATCTCTAAGCTGACTCCTGGGGCCAACTGCCTACCCAGCAGCTCCACCTAGGGATCTAACAGGCAGTGTCAGCTTCATGTGGTCAAACGAACTCATTTCCTGCTTCAGAATTGCTCCTTTCCCATCTCAGTACATGGGTCACCACTCACCACTCAGTTATGCAAAAGAAAGATTTGTAGTCATCCTTGACTTCACTCTTTGAGTGAAAGGTTTTTTGCTTTATTCATCTTTTGGATGTGCCATGTGGGATCTTAGTTCCCAAACAGGAATCCATCCCACATCCCCTTCATTGGAAGGGTGGAGTCTTAACCATTGGCCTGCCAGGGAAATCTGAAGTGAAAGTTGTTTTGATGACTTACAGTGAAGTTGCTGCTGGGCAAAGGGTTACTGGGACAGCTGACTTTCATATACGGACCCTAGTTGAGAAAACGATGGTGTTGAAAGTAGTGAAAGTTAGTCACTCAGTCATGTGTGTCTGACGCTTTGTGATCCCATGGACTGTAGCCCACCAGGCTCCTCTGTCCACAGAATTCTCCAGGCAAGAATACTAGAGTGGGTTGCCATTTCCTTCTCCAGGGGATTGTCCTGACCCAGGGATGAAACCCAGGTCTCCTGCATTGCGGCAAAGACTTTACCAACTGAGCCAGCAGGGAAGCCACTGTTGAAAGTATAGAGACTAATTACAGCTGTTGTATGGGGAGACAAGTTGACCCCTCGGGAAGAGTCTCTGAGGACGTCAGTAGGACATATGTTGGTGCTTAGCTCTATGGGCGCAAGAGCTAAGGTTTCAGTGCACTCCTCTAGCAGGCTAGGGATGAACCCAGTGGCTTTCAACCGTAAAGTTTATTTCTCACTCAGGCTCCGTGTCTACTGTGGAAGAGTCATAGGTCTACTCCATGTCATCCTCACTCCAGTATCCAGTAGACACAGTGCCCCAACCTGGAATATGGCAAGTGAAAAAAAAACAAGAGTGAATCACAAGCTAGCTCTTAAAGCTTCTTCTTAGTTATTACGTGTGTCACACTCCATTAGCCTAAGCAAGTCACATGCCACTCCTATGTTTAACAGGGTGGTGTAATCTTCCTTCAAGAAGAGGTGAGTAATTATGAACAATTATACAACTACCATAGAAGCCATAGGATTTGGCAATTGCGAAATCATTGGTGACCTTTGAATAGACTTTGACTGGAGACTTGGACACTAATACTAACAGCTAGAATTTGCTGATTGCTTGCTGNGAGTAATTATGAACAATTATACAACTACCATAGAAGCCATAGGATTTGGCAATTGCGAAATCATTGGTGACCTTTGAATAGACTTTGACTGGAGACTTGGACACTAATACTAACAGCTAGAATTTGCTGATTGCTTGCTGTAGTCCACATACTCTGGTGAATATTCGGCTTACCTTTATGGTCTCGTTTAATCCTTATTTGATAGCCACGATGTTTGATGATCCTGGAGTGAGGATGACATGGAGTAGAGCTATGACCCATCCACAATAGACACGGAGCATGAGTGAGAAATAAATGATGAAGTGATCACTCACCTGGAGCCAGACATCCTGGAATGTGAAGTCANGGGTCTCCTGCATTGGAGGCAGACACTTTAACCTCTGAGCCACCAGGGAAGCCATTATATCAAGTGGAAAAGCCAGACACAAAAAGACAAACAGTGTTTTGTTCCAGTTATAAAAGGGTCTAAAATTAGGGTAAATTCATAGAGATAGAAAGCAGTTTAGGGGACTTCCCTGGTGGTCCATGGGCCGACACTCTGTGCTCCCAATGCAGAGGGGCCCAGGTTTGATTCCTGGTCAGGGAACTAGATCCCACATACTGCAACTAAGACCAAGAGCAGCCAAATTAATAAAAATAAATATTATAAAAAGGAAGTAGATTAGAAGTGAGCAGGCGCTGAGGAGAAGAGGAAATGTTAAGTTATCCCTTAATGGGTACAGGGTTTCTGTCTGAGGTGATGAAAA
Organism: Raphicerus campestris; assembly: GCA_006410735.1. Taxonomy (NCBI): domain Eukaryota; kingdom Metazoa; phylum Chordata; class Mammalia; order Artiodactyla; family Bovidae; genus Raphicerus; species Raphicerus campestris. The sequence goes on from SJYW01025030.1 coordinate 348,525, forward strand.
CTTTTAGAAATTATGATGATAATTTCACAGTATCTTGAATGTGATCGCCACAAAATTGTATGTTTTAAAATGGTTGAAATGTCAAAATTATATAAAAGATCTGGGTTTGATTCTCTGGTCTGGAAGATCCCTAGGAGAAGGAAATGGCGACCCACTCTAGTATTCTTGCCAGGAAAATCCCACGGGCAGAGGAGCCTGGTGGGCTACACAATCCATGGGGTCATGAAGAGTTGGCCATGACAGCAACTAAACCACAACCACAATATATCACAATTAAACAAAATGGTAAAAAATATTTAAAACACTATGTTGGAATTCGGAGGAGGAATTAATCATGTGGTTATATTCAGTTGTTCCTTGGGGTAAGAGGGTTTGGATAGGTCAGGAGGGAAGAATTTCTTTTTAAATATACAAAGTATATTTCCCTGAAGAAGTCACCACACTGTCTACCAAAGTGTATGCAATGTGTTTGAAGCATTCATGAGATAAGACATAAATTGCTATTGCATTAGTAGCTTGGATCCTTCCTCATATAATTTGACATTCACCACACCCTTCTGACCTGGAAATATTGAGGCTATAATAATTAAACTATTGAAGCATCAGTCGTGGAGATGGTATATATTACACAAATAGCCATTCCTATAAATCATCACGTCCCTCACCTCAGAGTGAAATGTTTTTCCTATTCCTTCCCTGAGCCCTGGCTAGAGGTTGCTTCAGAATCCATCCACATGGTGTCTATATTGTGTAATAAGGATGAGAAGGCAGAATGAAAGTCTGTATGTTTAACCTCATATCTTGAATTCTCTGAAATCAGGGTAATTTGGGCTGTTTGGAAATGTGGTTATCATTCAGTCATCACATAGTCAACATTACCAGCAGACAAAAACGGAATCCTTTTCTAGCTCACTGGTAAGTGTGTCGTCCACGTGTAAGTATGTTTGACACAAAAATGGCCTATTTACAGGCCATATAGGGACTTAATTTTTGGTATCACTTCAAGAGTACCTTCAAAGTGCAGGATGTCACCCAAAAGTGTTTTGAATGAATGCAGTCGTTGCTTTCAGTGTTATGACTTAGTCACAGGAAATAGCCAGAATAAAGAGAAATGATGCTACTGGTTGATGGTGTTGATCATTTATTTATTTTAATGATTTTCTGGGGTGTTTAGGAGAGGGTTTCAAGTTGGACAATGATAATAACAGCTGTAATTTTGGGGTAAAGGTGGGGGCAGTTGAGATTTGAGGGTTTGTATTATAAGCAACATATTCTAATAATGGCATTAGAAGGGTTAACATGTCCTATAGGTGTTCCAAGGCTTCTGGGATGGCTCAGTTGGTAAAGAAACCACCTGCAACGCCGAAGACCTGGGTTCAACCCCTGGGTCAGGAAGATCCCCTGAAGAAGGAAATGGCAATCCATTCCAGTATTCTTGCCTGGGAAATCCCATGGACAGAAGAGCCTGGTGGGCTACAGTCCATGGGGTGACAAGAGTTGTATACAACTTAGCAACTAGAACACCACCACCACCCCATAGGTGTTTCAACTGGCTGAAATGAGACAGAATATTGAAATAAAGGAATGCTTGTGAGCATTTTGTCCAAATACTTAAACAAGGAGGCCATAGACTTGGGTGGTTCCAAAGCCTTGGTAAGTCTACACGTGAAACGATAACCTAAGGCAGAGTCACTGGAATCCAAAAAAATAAAACAAGAACTAATCACCAACAGCCAACTAGGATTTCCCAATAAGGCAGCCACTTAAGAACTGTAACCAATCAAGACTTTTTTTTTTTTTTGCTTCCTTGTCTTCTCTGTAAAAAACCTTGGAGTTTTTTACTCATCAATTTTTCCTGGGTTATAAAACCTTTGAGTCCTAATAAATTGTTACCCAAATGAAGTTATGTTTCCCGAGGGTGTCAAATGAATATCAAGTGTGTTTATTACAAAATCCTATAGAATGAAATCAATTTTAAAAAAGCCATACAGGGACTTCCCTGGTTGCCTTCCAATGAGGGGACGGTGGGTTCCATCCCTGGTAGGGGAACTAAGATCCCACAGGCTGCTGGGCAACTAAGCCCTTGCACCACAACTAGAGCAGGAGCCTGCGTGTCACAATGAGGCCTCAGCACAGCCAAAATAAATAAAAATGTTAAAAAATACCCACACAACCATCTTTTGGCTTTATTTCCAAGTTTTGATTAAAAATTTATGTATTATCTCATTCAATCTTCACAACAATCCAATGAAAGTAACCCATTGTGGTAGTTCAATTATTATTCCCATTTCCCAGATGTGAAAACCAAAACCAAGTAACGTGAGGAGTACCCAGCATTAAGTAAAGGACAGCTATAAAATAGTAGAGCACTGGCTATGCGGTCTCTTCAGGCTGCAGGAGTGAGGCAAGGCCAGCACCACAGTTTGGCATGGTTCAGTACACTGCAGGCTGTGGACAAGGGCAGTTGTCTTTTTCGCCGCTTTATTTTTATTTTTACTCCTTTACGCTGCTGCTGAATCCCAAATCCTTTTCTAAGAGAGTTTATAGGGATGGGAGTTCGGAGTTCAGAAACCGGACTTTGCTTCAGAATTTGCCTTTGCTAGCTGTGCTGTCTCGATCTAGTCATTTAGTTTCACTGGGTCTCTTGTTTCAGTTGTGTAGAGAGAGAGCTGGAACAATGTTCTCCGAATTTTAGGTGGTGGTGAATAGCATCTAATGTAAAGTCGCACCATTTTAGCTGCGGCTACTCAACTCCGGGAGTTGATGATGGACAGGGAGGCCTGGCGTGCTGCAGTCCATGGGGTCGCGGAAAGTCCTATACGACTGACGGACTGAACTGAACTGACTCAACTCCTAATTACGTCTCGCCCCCAAACATCCTCCTGTTGTCATGGAGTTCGGGACGCCCAAGTTGGGTAGATTTCCCTCCCGCGATACCTGGGCGGAGCACGGGATGACGCATGCGCGTTCTCGGCGGCCGAGGCGCCGCGGTGCCTACCGGGACTGAGCTCCCAGACGCCCGATCAGGAAGTGGCGGGTGGAGCCGGGGGAAGAGTCGCCGCCTCAGCCGCTGCCGCCAGTGGGAAGACCACCGAGCTGGCGGGGCAGCGCTGGGCATGCGTGCCGGGCGGCGGAGGCGCTGACAACGAGCCTGAAACGGTAGCCACGCGGGCGTGGGCGGCTGGTCCAGGCGGAGGCTCTGGGAGGCGGCGGCGGGGCGCGTGGGGCGGCCCTCCTGGCTCAGGTAGGAGCTGCGGACGCCGGGTTTGGGGCGCGGAGCCCCAGCCTGTTGTTCTTCGGGGCCTCCTCCCATTTCCGGGGGCACGCGGCCTCCCATCCCGCGGGAAGCCGGGGCTGCGGTTCCCTGCCCGAAACGCTTAACCCGGTTACAGCCTCTCGGGAGCATTGTTTGTGAGGCCGGAGGTTCAGTGAGCAAAGTTTTGGGTTGGAAAGAAGGGAGATTCGAATTGGAGAGCTGGTCGTGCCTCTCCTGAGCCCCCAAACTTACATTAGCTGTAGCCGCACGGACCAGGTGTGTGGAGTTTGGGGAACCGCGGCGCCCAGCCAAGTAAAGGCTGTGATTTAGGCGCTCCTTCACGGATTCTGGTTTGTTTTTTTTTTTTTCAGTTTCCTCTTGGAAACCTAGTTTGGAATGATTACTAACCTTGAGTTATAATTTCTGCAAAGTCTAAAGACATTTTCCAAAACAAGTCGCTTCCACTTCTCCATTGCTGTCTTTTCAGGGGTAAGCAGTCTCTTATTTTCAGCTTGCCGGCTATTCAAAGCAATATTGGCCCCTGTGAGACTCAGGCAGGCAAATGAGCGAGAGAGGAAAGAGTTGAAAGGTTGAAATAAATGATAAACTGGATAAATGGTAAAGTCAAATGATAAAATGGGAGGAATGTGGGCTTTGCAGTTAAAAGATTTTCACTGAACTTTTGGCTTCTCAGTGGGGGGAACACGTGAACTCACCGAGTTGTGGCAGTGATGTGTGTTTTAATGTAAAACGGGGAAGTTGATGTGTCCTGTTTATTACACAGGTCAGTACATATGAAACACTACAGATGCGGAGTAGTCTTCTGAGAAAAAGGTGGAAAAGTTAGGCAGAGCATGTGATGGTGAAAGACATTAAACCTTCTGTTCTAGGGACCATTGAACTTTACCCATACCGCACAGGTCGCTTTTGTTTTGGAGGCTTTCACCAGCATTTTAGGCCTGGAATAAGAAGCACCTGGTTTAGAAATCAGTCTCCTGGCGTCCAGGCTTTGTACTTTGAGCTGTGTGATCTTAACTCCGCTTCTTCAGGTGTAATAGGATAAATACCTGGTATCTCATAGAGTTGCGAGGATCAAATGCTGTTAACATCCAGGTTTTTGTAAACTGTAAGGCTTTTATTTAAATCTATGTTAAAATCGTGATTATAAAAGCCTGGGTTAATAATCTGTCTTTACAAAGTGAAATCAGCAGATGTTTGTTGTTTTAGGCTCGTTTCTCCCTCCCTTCCGCCCACCACATCATTGGGGAATTCTCCTTTCTTGTTCTAATACACTTTCCCTCCCCCAAGACTGTCTTCTGCCTTCCTCCCCCTGAGTATAATCACTGGGTTATTTCTTTTCAGATCCAAGTCAAAATAATAGCTCTAAAATAACACGTTGGTCTAGCTTTACTACTTAAAAAATCACTTTAACAAACATTTTCTCATTCTTAAAATTGGGCTAGATATAGACAGCATTGGTAGTATCCTCATTTTACTTATGATGAAATTGGATTTAGAGAGGTCTGGTGGATTCCCTAGGTCATGTTACTGTTAAGGGTAAGAATTTAGGGAGGTCTTAGATTCGAGGTCCAGGGTCAGTGATTCTTCTTTCCTGAACTAAAGTTTGACAAGTTTATTTCTTATCAGTGCTTTTATAAAATTTTAATGAAAGTGAAGTCGCTCAGTCGTGTCTGACTCTTTGCGACCCCATGGACTGTAGCCTGCCAGGCTCCTCCATCCATGGAATTTTCCAGGCAAGAGTACTGGAGTGGGTTGCCATTTCCTTCTCCAGGGGATCTTCCCGACCCAGGGATTGAACCCAGGTCTCCCGCATTCCAGGCAGATGATTTAACCTCTGAGCCACCAGGGAAGCCAGACAAAAGTAGTATAGTTAATTAACAGTGTTTCTAATTAATGCTGTATAGTGGAGTGGCTTAGATACTCTTTGTCATATTCTTTTCCATTATGGTTTATCACAGGATATTGGACATAGTTCCCTGTACTGTACAGTAGGACCTGTTTATCCATTCTGTATAATAATTTGCATTGGCTAATCCCAAACTCCCAACCCTTCTCTTCTCTCCTCCCCGTTTTGCTTGACAACCACAAGCTTGTTCTCTACAATTGTGAGTCTGTTTTTGTTTCATAGATGTGTTCCTTTATGTCATGTTTTAGATTCCACAAGTAATGAAATCATATGCTATTTGTCTCTTTCAGACTTAGTGTGATAATCTCTAGGTCCATCCATATTCTGCATATAGAGTATTTCGTCCTTTTTCATGACTGAGTGATATTCAGTGCTTACATTTTTAACTTTCAGCGCGCTAAGTCACGTTTTATTTATTCATTGCTTTTTAAGTGAGTTGCTGAGTGCTTTCATGTTCTCAAATGTAAGCTGCTTATGTGCAGGCAAGGATTTATCTTCCAAAACTTTCCAAAGGCTGCAGTGCAGTACAGTGCCCCACAAACAAGACATTTAATAAAGGCTTGTAAAACTATTAACAGAGAAGCTAGGGCAATTTAAAGATGTTCTTCTGTTTGTTAGTCATTTACAAAATATTTATTGAGCTACCCCATGCCTGAAAGCTCTCAAAGTCTAAGAGGCTCTTTTCTCTCACGGAAGGGTGTGTGGGGTCTGGCTACTTGCCGCTCAAAAGCCAGTAAGCAGGCCAGATTGGTGAAAGGAAAGTTTGATTATTTGAAATAAAGCAGGCTGGGAGAGGGCATATGTCTGTCCAAAGGCCGATTCACTGCGCCACCCCTCCCTGCCTCCCTCTCCCCTGCCATTGGCGGTGGGGCAGGATCTTTTATAGATAAAAGAAGGGGCCTGTTGCAGAAACAGCAGTCAGCTCTGACAGTTCCCTTCACTTTGGTCATCAGTGGTCTGACCAGCGCCTCCTTGGCTGCTTTAGGTACAGTTAATCTTCAGTTCCAGGGTCCATTTGTTCGCATTTCTCTGAGGCCAGTTCCCAGAATTGTGCCAGCTTCTGTTGTGGGCACAGTCTGGCCATCATGTAGTAACTTCTCCCACCTGGGGTTTCGTATCTGTAAGACAAGCTCCCAGGGTATGGCTCAGAATGGTATCTGTAGTCCTTGGCTGCGCTTCGTGACTACGTTATTATTATGTAGTCTCCTTTGATTGTTTTCCCTTGTTCCTTCATTTCTCACTTCTCTGAGTAAACTCTGAACCTTTCCACAGACAGAAGGCAGGCAGAGGACTTGGCGGGGGCAAGGGCCATAGGGTCCTGCTCTGTTTCATTTCCTCTCAGACTTTGCCTATGAGCTTAAGAACACTAGTCTAAATAGCATAGAAATCGTTTACCTGGTCATCTCGTGAACTTCTGAGACTCTCCATAGCGTTCTAGGGAAAGTTCAGACAAGAGAGGAGTGTTTTAAAAATACTTGTTGGAAAAAAAATAAATAAATGCTTGTTGGATAACCTGTGGTTTCTCTGGTTGTACTGAAGTTGCTCAGAATGTTGAATTTTAAAACGGAAAAAAACCCCAAGGAGATCTATCTAGTCCCACCTCCTTTCAAAGCAGGAGTTTTCTGTAGATATTTCTTAACAAATATTAATTCAACCTCTTCTTTATTTATGATAGAGTCCACCAGTTTGAAAATATGCTGCTGCTGCCTAGTCGCTTCAGTCGTGTCCGACTGTGTGCAACCCCATAGATGGCAGCCCACCAGGCTCCTCTTGTTCCTGTGATTCTCCAGGGACAATAATACTGGAGTGGGTTGCCATTTCCTTCTCCAATGCTTGAAAATATACCTTTTAATTAACAACTAATTCTGATGCTTCTTTTTTTGCAGTGAGCCTTAATCTGTCTCCTAATTTCCGCCCAGTGCTTCTGAAGCACCATTGTCCAGTAGGAATACCGTGTGAGTTGGGAGTGTCAGCCACACATATAATTTAAAATTTTCTAGTCGCAATAATTTAAGAAAAAAGAGATAGGGCAAATTAATGTTTTATTTAACCCTGTATATCCAAAATATTATTATATTAATCTCTAGTTATCACATCCATTTAAAATATTTCAGTAATTTAAAATGTTTTTTTGCTATATTGAGTCTTTTTAGTTTTTTGGCTGCACCTCATGCCATTCAGGGATCTTAGTTCCCTGACCAGGGACTGAGCCTGTGTTTCCGGCATTGTCAGTGCAGTCTTAACCACTGGAGTATCAGGGAGGTCCCTGTATTGACTGTCTTTAAATCTGGTGTGCCTCTACACTTAGACTACATCTCAACTCTGTCCCCACTTAAGATGCTCAATTGGCACTTCAGCCAGTGGCAGCCATCTTGGACAGCATAAATTCTGGAGCTTTAGAGAATAATCCTGTTTTTCTTTACTAGAGCCTAGGGCAGTGCTTGGCACATAACAGGCATGAGTTAATTTTTTTTTTTTTTCAGTGAATAAGTGAATGAATACAAGTCCTAGAGAACTAGTAATAAAAGGCAATTTTGTTGGGGAGGTGGATTTGGCATATACATTTGAGTTACTTGAATCTGTATTAAAACTTATTTTTACCTTTGCAGCATTATGGATCCAAGCCTTTTGAGAGAACGGGAGCTGTTCAAAAAACGAGCTCTTTCCACTCCTGTAGTAGAAAAACGTTCTGTGTCTTCGGAGCCATCATCATCAAAGAAGAAAAAAGCAAAGCTAGAACATGGAGGATCATCGGGCTCTAAACAAAATTCTGGTTAGTAGAATTGACTATTTAGTTTTTATTTTTCAGGGAACCACTTAGTCATGGTAAGTTCATTTTTTAGTTCAACATTCATATTGATTCTTAGATAGTTAAATATAAGGGCTGGAATGATGAGTTCTTTTTCTCTTAAGATGTGTTAATAGTTATTTTGTAGTTAGAATTTAGGTTATTATCTTAAAAAAAATGTCCATTGAGTTTTAAATTATGTACCTTATAGTTCACTCATTTTAAGTGTATAATTCAAAGATTTTTAGTAAGTTTACAGTGTTGTGCAGCTGTTACTGCATTGAGTTTTTGAACATTTCCATCACCCTCAAATGATTCCTTGTGCCAATTGGTAGTCACTCCTTGTTCCCACCTCAGCCCCTGATAACTGATAATCTACTTTCTGTCTTTTTGCCTTTTCTGGACATTGCATGTAAATGAAATCGTACAGAATACGTTCTTCAGCATGTGGCTTCTTTTTCCTGGCATCTATTGAGATGATAATGTTTTTCTTGTTCTTTGTTAATACGGTGCTGTGTGCTATGCTGTGCTCAGGCTTTGTGACCCTGTGAACTGTAGCCCATCAGGCTCCTCTGTTCATGGAATTTTCCAGGCAAGAATACTGGAGTAGGTTGCTATTTCTTGCTCCAATTAATTAAATGGCAACCTACTCCAGTTAATTAATATAGTATTAATTAATCACTTGATTTTCAGATGTTAAACCAATCTTGCATTCTTGGAATAAATCCTACTTTGTTATGGTGTATAATCCTTTGTTGTATGATTCAGTTTGCTGATACTTTATTCAGTGTCCATCCGTGTCATCCCATATATCAGCATTTCATTGCATTTTTATTGCTGAAGAGTATTTCACTAGATGGATATACCACAATTTGCCCATCCTTTTCCTGTTAATAGACATTTGGATTTCACTAGATGGATAAATCACAGTTTGCCCATCCTTTTCCTGTTAATGGACATTTGGATTATTTCTACTTTCTGGCTGTTAAGAATGTGCTGCTGGGAATATTCGTGTACAAGTCTTTGTGTGGGCGTGTGTTTATTTCCTCTTGGAAAGAGACCTGAGTGGAATTTCTGGGTTATGTGGTAAATTTATGTTTAACTTTTTAAGAAACTACCAGAATGGCTGTACCATGTTACATTTCACCGTCAATGCATGAGGAATCTGTTTTTTCTCATCCTTGCCATTTTGATTATAGCCTTTCTAGTGGGTGTGAAGTGTTATCATTGTGGCTTTAATATGAATAAAATTTCATGTGCTATTGATCATTCATGTGTCTTTTGATGAAATGTGTATTCAGATTGTTTTTTGCTCATATGAAAAAATTGAGTTGTCTTCCTGTTGATTTGTAAAAGTTGTTTTTCTGNCATTGTGGCTTTAATATGAATAAAATTTCATGTGCTATTGATCATTCATGTGTCTTTTGATGAAATGTGTATTCAGATTGTTTTTTGCTCATATGAAAAAATTGAGTTGTCTTCCTGTTGATTTGTAAAAGTTGTTTTTCTGCAGGCAGGTAGAGGGGCATGCTATGGCTTACGAGATCTTAGTTCCCTGACCAGTGATTGAATCCAGGCCTTGGCAATGAAAGTGTGGCGTTCCAACCACCGGACCACCTTGTGGAATTCCTTTACCTGTGTTTCTGGTGTCAAGCTCATAAAAACATTTACTCCTGTGTTTTCTTCTAAGAGTTTTGTAGTTTTAGCTCTTATATTTAGGCCTGC
>SJYW01025032.1:0-11693 GCA_006410735.1 Raphicerus campestris
GGGAACTTCTTGGGTCACAGGAAGGGTGTAAAAGAGCATTTCAAGGTCCAAGAGGGACGGGGTGAATTCAACTGAGATGGCGTTGGGGACAAGGGCCACACCATGCCTACAGGGCACAAGCTTCAGATTTTTCTCGAGTTGTGGTGGGGTCCCGTCGAGTTACAATGGGGACCACAGGGACCCGCCCCTGTATCCTCAGGAGAGACCATTCTCAGTGCGAGTTGCAAGGCACCTCTGGGGATTCCTCCACAGTCATCTCCGGGTCCTCAGTCCTTTTCTGGTGTTGAGGTCGGAGACTGAGATTTCCTTGCTCATGNGCAAGGCACCTCTGGGGATTCCTCCACAGTCATCTCCGGGTCCTCAGTCCTTTTCTGGTGTTGAGGTCGGAGACTGAGATTTCCTTGCTCATGCTTTCATAGGTCTTGAGGTTACTGTGGAGCTTCACAGGGGAGTCAAGCTTCTTCTCACCTGGAGACTTGCACGGTCTCTTTCTTCCCCAACTGCAGCGGCAGTGTCCAGCTCCCCATAAAGCGGACACAGGGATCTGTGGATTGCCATCGAAGTATTCCAGGGCTGTCTCATGTGCCAGTGTGTTGAGAGTGGAGCCTCGGTGTGACAGTCGAGACAGTGCAGGGCATTCATGTTCATCTGGAGTGGACGAGGCATTTGAGGTCTTGGGAGTGGTAGTCAGACACCTGAAACTCCTACTGAGTGTCCTGATGCGAGGCCACCTCTTGGGAGGTGAGGGGAGCGCCAGAAATCCTTTCCTGATGGAGCAGGGAAAGGGCCCCTCATCTGGAGCTCAGCAGGGGAAAGTGGGGCTCCTCTGAGTCGCAGCAGGACTCTTGGGGTTCCTGTTGAGTGGGGACGGTTGTGGCGGGGAACTACCTAGGTCACAACAAGGGTATGAATGAGCCTTTCGAGGACCAAGAGGGAAAGGGTGATTTCCCCCGAGATGCTGCAGCAGACAAGGGACTCACGCTCCCTGCAGTGAAGAAGCTTCTGCTTTTTCTCGAGTAAGGCAGGGTCCTTTCAAGTTACAACTGGGATCCCTGGGACCCGCCCCTGTGGCCTCAGGAGAGGCCAGTCTCCATGCGAGTTGGGAGGCATTTGTGTGGATTCCTCCCTAGACGTCGCTGGGCCCTCAGTCCTCGTCTGGTCCTGAGGCCAGAGCCTGTGCTTGCCTCGCCCATGCTGACATAGGTCTTGGGGTTCCCCTGGAACCCTCATAGGGGAGTCAGGCCTCGTCTTGCCTGGGGACGTGCACAGCCGCTTTCCTCCCCAACTGCACCAACAGTGTCCGGGTCCCTGTCAAGCGGATACCGGGATCAGTGGCTGGACCTCGAAGTACTCCAGGGCTATCACACGTGCCACTGTGCTGGAGTCGAGACTCAGGGTGACAGTTGATGCAGTGCAGGACAGTCAGATTCATTTGGAGTGAACTAGGCATTTGGGGGACTTGCGGAAATGTGACCTGATGCCTGAGGCTTCTCTGGACTCGCCTGGTGGGAGTGCCTCCTCTTGGAATGCAAGGGGAGAGCCGGGAACCCTTTCCTGATTGAGCAGGGAATGGGCCCAACATCTAGAGCTGAGCATGGGAAATGGAGCGCCTCTTGAGTCCTGGCTTGACCCTCGGCGGTCCTCTTGAGTGAGGACGTGTGGGGCGGGGAAATTCATGGGTCACAGGAAGGGTGTGAAGGAGCATTTCGAGGTTCAAGAGGGAACGGGTGATTTTCCCCGGGAGGCTCCAGTGGATAGGAGCCTCTCACCGCCTGCAAGGATGAAGCTTCTGGTTTTTCTCGAGTGGTGGAAACGTGCACGGCCGCTTTCCTTCCCAACTGCAGTAACAGTGTCCAGGTCCCTGTCGAGCAGATACAGGGATCAATGGTTTGTGCTTGAGGTACCCTAGGACTGTCACACGTGCAAGTGTGCCAGAGTTGAGTCTCGGGGTGACAGTCGAGGCAGTGCAGGGCAGTCAGGTTCATCTGAAGTCGACGAGGCATTTGGGGGTCTTGGGAAATGGTGGCCCAACCTGTGAGACTCCTCCCGACTTTCCAGGTGTGAGCAGCTCCTCATGGGATGCAAGGGGAACACCATGAAACCTTTCCCGACGGAGCAGGGAATGGGCCCATCATCTGAAGCTCAGCAGGGGAAAACAGGCTGCATCTTGATTCTTGGCAGTATCCTTGGGTTCCTCTCGAGTGGAGACGGAAGGGGCAGGGAACTTTGGGTCACAGCAAGGGTATGAAGGAGTGTTTCGAGGTCCACGAGGGGTGGGGTGAAAATCCCTGAGATGCCTTTGCGGACAAGGGCCACACCAAGCCTGCAGGGGAGAAGCTTCCGGGTTTTCTCGAGTTGGGGCGGGGTCCACTCGAGTTACGATGGTGACCCCAGGGACCCGCCCCTGTATCCTCAGGAGAGGCCATTCTCAGTGCGAGTTGCGAGGTGCCTCTGGGGATTCCTCCCCAATTATCGCCTGGTCCTCATTCCTCCTCTGGTGCTGAGGTCGACCATGAGATTTCCTTGCTCGTGCTTATAGGTCTTGAGGTTACTCTGGAGCCCATACAGGAGAGTCAGGCCTCTTCTCACCTGGAGACTTGCACAGCCTCTTTCTTCCCGAACTGCAGCAGCAGTGTCCGGCTCCCCGACAAGCGGACATAGGGATCTGTGGCTTGCCATCGAGGTACTCCAGTGCTGTCTCACGTGCCAGTGTGTTGGAAGTCGAGCCTCGGAGAGACAGTCGAGACAGTGCAGGTCAGTCATGTTCATCTGGAGTGGATGAGGCATTTGAGGATCTTGGAGAGTGGTGGTCAGACACCTGAGGCTCCTTCCAACTCTCCTGATGCAAGGCCACCTCTTTGGATGCGAGGGGAGCGCCAGAAAACCTTTCCCAACGGAGCAAGGGAAGGGCCCCTCATCTGGAGCTCAGGAGGTTAAAACGGGGCTCCTCTTGAGATTTGGCGGGACACTTGCGGTTCCTCTCGAGTGGGTACAGGTGGGCCGGGGAACATCTTGGTTCACAGCAAGAGTGTGAAGGAGACTTTTGAGGTCCAAGACGGAAGGAGTGATTTCCCCAGAGATGCTGCAGCTGACAAGGGACTCACCCACCCTGCAGGGGAGAACTTCTGGTTTTCTCGAATTGTGGCGGTGTCTTCTTGAGTTACGATGGTGACCCAAGAGACCCGCCTTTGTGGCCTCATGAGGGTTCAGTCTCCATGCAAGTTGCCACTGGCTATTTCTCCCCAGTTGTCGCCAGGTTCCCAGGCCTCTTCTGGTGCTGAGGCCACATCCTGAGCTTGCCTTGCCCATGCGGACCTATGACTTTGGGTTCCCCTGGAGCTCCCACATGGGAGTCAGGCCTCGTCTCGCCTGGAGAAGTGCACGGCCGCTTTTCTCCCCATCTGCAGCATAAGTGTCCAGCACCCCTTTGAGCAGACACAGGGATCTGTGACTTGCCCTCAAGGTACCCCAGGGCTGTCACACGTGCCAGTGTGTCGGGAGACAAGTCTCGGGGTGACAGTTGAGGCAGTGCAGGGCAGTGAGGTTCCTCAGGAATGGACGAGGCATTTGTGGGTATTGGGAATGATAGACCGACCACTGAGGCTCGTCCTGTCTCCCCTCATTCGAGTGCCTCTTCTTTGTATGCCAGGGGAGAGCCGTGAACACTTTACCAACAGAGCAGGGAAATGTCCCATCATCTAGAGCTTAGCCGGGGAAAACGGGGCTCCTCTTGAGTCTTGGCCGGACCTTCGGGGTTCCTCTCAAGTGGGGACGGTTGGGACGGGGAACTTCTTTGGTCACAACAAGGGTGTGAAGGGACTTTCGAGGTTTAGGAGGAAAGGGGTGATTTCTCCTGAGATGACCCCGTGGACAAGGGCCTGACTCTACCTGCACGGAGAAGTTTCTGGTTTTTCTCGAGTGCCGGTGGGGTCCTCTTGAGTTACAATGGGACCCCAGAAACCTGCCCTTGGGGCCACAGGCTAGGACTGTCTCCAAACGATTTGTGAGGCGCCTCTGGGGATTCCTCCCCAGTCGTCGCCGGGTCCTCAGTCCTGGTCNGAGTGCCAGTGTGCCAGAGTCAAGCCTCGGGGATACATTCGAGGCAGTGCAGGGCAGTCAGGTTCATCTGATGTTGACGAGGCATTTGGGGGTTTTGGGGAATGGTGGCCCAAACTTTGAGACTCCTCCCGTCTTTCCAGGTGCGAGCACCTCCTCTTGGGATGTGAGGGAAACACTGCAAAACCTTTCCCGACGGAGCAGGGAAAGGGCCCCTCATCTGGAGCTCAGCAGGTTAAAATGGGGCTCCTCTTGAGTCTTGGCGGGACACTTGTGGTTTCTCTCAAGTGGAGACGGGTCAGGCAGGGAACTTCTTGGGTAACAGCAAGGGTGGGAAGGAAAGTTTCAAGGTCCACGAGGGACAGGGTGAATTCCCCTGAGATGCCGTTATGGACAAGGGTCACATTACGCCTGCTGGGGAGGAGCTTCCGGTTTTTCTCGAGTTGGGATGGGGTCCTCTCAACTTACGATGGGAACGCCAGGGACCCGCCCCTGTATCCCCATGAGAGTCATTTCTCAGTGCGAGTTGCGAGGCGCCTCTGGGAATTCCTCCCCAGTCATCACTGGGTCCTCAGTCTCTTCTGGTGCTGAGGTCAGAGCCTGAGATTTCCTCGCTCATGCTTTCATAAGTCTTGAGGTTATTCTGCAGCCCCGCAGGGGAGTCAGACTTCTTCTCGCCTGGAGACTTGCACGGCTTCTTTCTTCCTGAACTGCAGCGACAGTGTCCGGCTCTCCATCAAACGGACACAGGGATCTGTGGCGTGCCATCGAGGTACTCCAGGGCTGTCTCACGTGCCAGAGTGTTGGAAGTCGAGCCTTGGAGAGACAGTCTAGACAGTGCAGGTCAGTCATGTTCATCTGGAGTGGACGAGGCATTTGGGGATCTTGGAAAGTGGTGGTCGGACACCTGAGGCTCCTCCCGACTTTCCTGATGCCTGGCCACCTCTTCAGAAGCGAGGCGAGCACCGCAAAACCTTTCCCGATGGGGCAGGTAAAGGGCCACTCATCTGGAGCTTGGCAGGTTAAAACGGGGCTCCACTTGAATCTTGGTGGGACACTTGCGATTCCTCTCGAGTGGGGATGGGTGGGCCAGGGAACATCTTGGGTCACATCAAGGTAAAGAAGGAGCCATTTTAGGTCCAAGAGGGAAGGGCTGATTTACCCAGAGAGACTGCAGCCCACAAGGGACTCACCCACCCTGCAAGGGAGAAGCTTCTGGTTTTTTTCGAGTTGTGGCGGGGTCCTCTTGAGTTACAATGGGGACACCAGGGACCCGCCACTGTGGCCTCAGGGGAGGCCAGTCTCCATGCGCATTGCGAGGCACCTGAGGGGACTCCTCCCAAGAAGTCGCCAGGTCCTCAATCCGCGTCTGGTGCTGAGGCCAGAGCCTGTGCTTGCCTCGCCCATGCTGACATAAGTTTTGGGGTTCCACTAGAGCCCCCATAGGGGAGTCAGGCCTCATCTGGTCTGGGGACGTGCACAGCCGCTTGCCTCCCCAAGTGCAGCAACAGTGTCTGGGTTCCTGTCGAGCGGTTACAAGGTTCTATGGCTTGCACTTGAGGTACCCTTGGTACGTGCCAGTGCCGGAATCGAGACTCGGGGTTACAGTTGAGGCAATGCAGGGCAGTCAGGTTCATCTGAAGTGGACAAGGCATTTTGGGGTCTTGGGGATTGGAGGCCCAACCTGTGAGACTCCTCCCGACTTTCCAGGTGAGAGCACCTCCTCTTGGGATGCGAGGGGAACACCGGAAAACCTTTCCCGACAGAGCAGGGAATGGGCCCCATATCTGGAGCTCAGCAGGCGAAAACCGGGCTCCCCTTGAGTCTTGACGGGACCCTTGGGGTTCCTCTAGAGTGGAGACGGGTGGGGTGGGCATCTTCGTGGGTCACAGCAAGGGTGTGGAGGAGCCTTTCGAGGTCCATGAGGGAGGTGGTGAATTCCCCTGAGATGCCTTTGTGGACAAGGGCCACACCACACCTGCAGGGAAGAAACTTCCGGTTTTTCTCAAATTGGGGTGGGGTTCCTCTGGAGTTACGACGGTGACCCCAGGGACCGGCCCCTGTGGCCTCAGGAGGGATCAGTCTCCATGCGAGTTGCCACTGGCTATTTCTCCTCAGTCGTTGCTGGGTTCCCAGGCCTAGTCTGGTGCTGAGGCCACATCCTGAGCTTGCCTCGCCCATGCTGACCTATGTCTTGGGATTCTCCTGGAGCTTTCACATGGGAGTCAGGCCTCCTCTTGCCTGGTGTTGTGCACGGCCACTTTCCTCTCCATCTGCAGCAGAAGTGTCCAGCACCCCTTCGAGCAGACACAGCGATCTGTGGTTGCCCTCAAGGTACCCCAGGGCTGTCACACATGCCAGTGTGTCAGGAGGCGAGTCTTGGGGTGACAGTCGAGGCAGTGCAGGCAGTGAGGTTCATCAGGAATGGACGAGGCATTTGGGGGTCTTGGGAATGATGGAGCGACCACTGAGTCTCGTCCAGTCTCCCCTCGTTCGAGCGCCTCTTCTTGGTATGCCAGGGGAGAGCCGTGAACACTTTCCCGACGGAGCAGGGAAAGGTCCCATCATCTAAAGCTCAGCCGAGGAAAACGGGGCTCCTCTTGAGTCTTGGTGGGACATTCAGGGTTCCTCTCGTGTGGGGACGGGTGGGGCAGGGAACTTCTTTGGTCACATCAAAGGTGTGAAGGGACTTTCGAGGTCTAGGAAGAAAGGGGTGATTTCTCCTGAGATGACCCCAGGGACAAAGACCTCACTCTACCTTCAGGGAAGAAGCTTCCGGTTTTTCTCTAGTTGTGGTGGGGTCCTCTCGAGTTATGACAGGGACGCCAGGGACCCGCTCCTGTATCCTCAAGAGAAGCCATTATCAATGTGAGCTGAGAGTTGCCTCTGGGGATTCCTCCATAGTCATCACCAGGTCCTCAGTCCTTGCCTGGTGCTGAGGTCAGAGCCTGAGATTTCCTCGCTCATGCTTTCACAGGTCTTGATGTTACTCTGGAGCCCACATGGGAAGGCAGGCCTCTTCTTGCCTGGAGACTTGCACCGCCTCTTTCTTCCCCAACTGCAGCGGCAGTGTTCTGCTCCCCGTAAAGCAGACACAGGGATCTGTGGCTTGCCATCGAGGTACTCCAGGGCTGTCTCCCGTGCCAGTGTGTTGGGAGTCGAGCCTCGGGGTGACAGTCGAAAGAGTGCAGGGCAGTCATGTTCATCTGGAGTTGACAAGGCATTTGGGGATCTTGGGGAGTGGTGGTCAGAGACCTGAGGCTCCTCCCGAATATCCTGATGCGAGGCGACCTCTTTGGATGCAAGGGGAGGGCCGGAAAACCTTTTCCTATGGAGCAGGAAAAGGGCCCCTCATCTGGAGCTCAGCAGGGGAAAACGGGGCTCCTTTTGAGTCGCAGCGGGACCCTCGGGGTTCTTCTCAAGTGGGGACGGTTGGGGCGGGGATCTTCCTAGGTCACAACCAGGGTATGAAGGAGCCTTTCGACGTCTAGAGGGAAGGGGTGATTTCCCCAGAGATGCTGCAGGGGACAAGGGCTCACCCTCCCTGCAGGGGAGAAGCTTCTGGTTTTTCTCGAGTTGTGCCGGGGTCCTCTTGAGTTACGACGGGGACCCAGTGACCCGCCTCTGTGGGCTCAGGAGAGGCCAGTCTCCATGCGAGTTGCGAGGCACATTTGGGGATTCCTCCCAAGACGTGGCCGGGCCTCGTCTGGTGCTGAGGCCGGAGCCTGTGCTTGCCTCCCCCATGCTAACATAGGTCTTGGGGTTACCCTGGAGCCCCCGTAGGAGAGTCAGGCCTCGTCTAGCCTGGGGACGTGTACGTGTACAGCCGCTTACCTTGCCAGCTGCAGCAACAGTGTCCGGGTCCCTTTCGAGTGGATACAGTGTTCAGTGGCTTGACCTCGTGGTACCCCAGGCCTATTCCAAGTGTCAGTGTGTCAGAGTCGAGCCTCAGGATGACAGTCGAGGCATTACAGGACATTCAGATTCATTTTTAGTGGACTAGGCATTTGGGGGTCTTGCGGAAATGTGACCTGACGCCTGAGGCTTCTCTGGACTCGCCTGGTGTGAGTGCCTCCTCTTGGGAAGCGACGGGGGAGCCGGGAACCCTTTCCTGATGGGGCAGGGAAAGGGCCCCTCATCTGGAGCTGAGCATGGGAAAATGGAGCTCCTCTTGAGTCGGGGCCGGACCCTCGGTGGTCCTCTCGAGTGGGGATGTTTGGGAAGGGGAACTTCTTGGGTCACAGCAAAGGTGTGAAAGACCTTTTTGAGTTCCAAGAGGGAACGGGTGATTTCCCCTGGAACGCCGCAGTGGATAAGGGCCTCCGGCCGCCTGCAACTGTGAAGCTTCTGGTTTTTCNCGAGGAAAACGGGGCTCCTCTTGAGTCTTGGTGGGACATTCAGGGTTCCTCTCGTGTGGGGACGGGTGGGGCAGGGAACTTCTTTGGTCACATCAAAGGTGTGAAGGGACTTTCGAGGTCTAGGAAGAAAGGGGTGATTTCTCCTGAGATGACCCCAGGGACAAAGACCTCACTCTACCTTCAGGGAAGAAGCTTCCGGTTTTTCTCTAGTTGTGGTGGGGTCCTCTCGAGTTATGACAGGGACGCCAGGGACCCGCTCCTGTATCCTCAAGAGAAGCCATTATCAATGTGAGCTGAGAGTTGCCTCTGGGGATTCCTCCATAGTCATCACCAGGTCCTCAGTCCTTGCCTGGTGCTGAGGTCAGAGCCTGAGATTTCCTCGCTCATGCTTTCACAGGTCTTGATGTTACTCTGGAGCCCACATGGGAAGGCAGGCCTCTTCTTGCCTGGAGACTTGCACCGCCTCTTTCTTCCCCAACTGCAGCGGCAGTGTTCTGCTCCCCGTAAAGCAGACACAGGGATCTGTGGCTTGCCATCGAGGTACTCCAGGGCTGTCTCCCGTGCCAGTGTGTTGGGAGTCGAGCCTCGGGGTGACAGTCGAAAGAGTGCAGGGCAGTCATGTTCATCTGGAGTTGACAAGGCATTTGGGGATCTTGGGGAGTGGTGGTCAGAGACCTGAGGCTCCTCCCGAATATCCTGATGCGAGGCGACCTCTTTGGATGCAAGGGGAGGGCCGGAAAACCTTTTCCTATGGAGCAGGAAAAGGGCCCCTCATCTGGAGCTCAGCAGGGGAAAACGGGGCTCCTTTTGAGTCGCAGCGGGACCCTCGGGGTTCTTCTCAAGTGGGGACGGTTGGGGCGGGGATCTTCCTAGGTCACAACCAGGGTATGAAGGAGCCTTTCGACGTCTAGAGGGAAGGGGTGATTTCCCCAGAGATGCTGCAGGGGACAAGGGCTCACCCTCCCTGCAGGGGAGAAGCTTCTGGTTTTTCTCGAGTTGTGCCGGGGTCCTCTTGAGTTACGACGGGGACCCAGTGACCCGCCTCTGTGGGCTCAGGAGAGGCCAGTCTCCATGCGAGTTGCGAGGCACATTTGGGGATTCCTCCCAAGACGTGGCCGGGCCTCGTCTGGTGCTGAGGCCGGAGCCTGTGCTTGCCTCCCCCATGCTAACATAGGTCTTGGGGTTACCCTGGAGCCCCCGTAGGAGAGTCAGGCCTCGTCTAGCCTGGGGACGTGTACGTGTACAGCCGCTTACCTTGCCAGCTGCAGCAACAGTGTCCGGGTCCCTTTCGAGTGGATACAGTGTTCAGTGGCTTGACCTCGTGGTACCCCAGGCCTATTCCAAGTGTCAGTGTGTCAGAGTCGAGCCTCAGGATGACAGTCGAGGCATTACAGGACATTCAGATTCATTTTTAGTGGACTAGGCATTTGGGGGTCTTGCGGAAATGTGACCTGACGCCTGAGGCTTCTCTGGACTCGCCTGGTGTGAGTGCCTCCTCTTGGGAAGCGACGGGGGAGCCGGGAACCCTTTCCTGATGGGGCAGGGAAAGGGCCCCTCATCTGGAGCTGAGCATGGGAAAATGGAGCTCCTCTTGAGTCGGGGCCGGACCCTCGGTGGTCCTCTCGAGTGGGGATGTTTGGGAAGGGGAACTTCTTGGGTCACAGCAAAGGTGTGAAAGACCTTTTTGAGTTCCAAGAGGGAACGGGTGATTTCCCCTGGAACGCCGCAGTGGATAAGGGCCTCCGGCCGCCTGCAACTGTGAAGCTTCTGGTTTTTCTTGAGTTGTGGCGGGGTCCTCTCAAGTTATGACAGGGACCACAAGGATCTGACCCTGTGGCCCCAAGATAGGCCATTCTCCATGTGAGGGCCGAGGCACATCTGAGGATTCCACCCCAGTGGCGCCAAGACCTCAGGCCCATTCTTGTGCTGAGGCTGCAGCCTGAGATTGCCTTGCCCATGCTGACATTTGTTTTGGGCTTCCCCTGGAGCCTAAGATGTGAGTCAGGCCCCGTCTCGACTGGAGACGTGCACGGTCGCTTTCCTTCCCAAATGCAGTAACTGGGTCCGGGTCCCTGTCAAGCGGATACAGGGATCTATGGTTTGCGCTCCAGGTACCCTAGGGCTGTCACACTTTCCAGTGTACCGGAGTCGAGCCTCGGGGTTACAGTTGAGCTAGTGCAGGGCAGTCAGGTTCATCTGAAGTGGACGAGGCATTTGCGGGTCTTGGGGAATGGTGGCCCAACCTGTGAGACTCCTCCCGATTTTCCAGGTGTGAGCACCTCCTCTTCGGATGTGAGGGAAACACCGCGAAACCTTTCCCGATGGAGCAGGGAAAGGGCCCCTCATCGGGAGCTCAGCATGGGAAAACTGGGCTCCTCATGAGTCTTGTCGAGACCCTTGAGGTTCCTCTCGAGTAGGGGCGGGTGGGGCAGGAAACTTCTTAGGTCACAACAAGAGTTTGAAGGAGCCTATCAAGGTCCACGAAACACGGGGTGAATTCCCCTGAGATGCCTTTGGGGACAAGGGCCACACCACGCCTGAAGGGGAGAATCTTCTGGTTTTTTTCGAGTTACGGTGGGGTCCTCTCGAATTACAATGGGGACCCCAGAGGCCCGCCCCTGAATCCTAAGGAGAGGCCAATCTCAGTGTGAATTGCGAGGCACCTCTGGGGATTCCTCCCCATTCATCGCCAGGCCCTCAGTCCTCGTCTGGTGCTAAGGTCGTAGCCTGAGATTTCCTCGCTCATGCTTTCATAGGTCTTGAGGTAACTCTGGAGCCCCTTTTGGGGAGTCAGGCCTCTTCTCGCCTGGAGACTTGCATGACCTCTTTGTTCCCCAACTGCAGCAACAGTGTCTGGCTCCCCGTAAAGTGGACACAGGGACCTATGGCTTTCCATCGAGGTACTGCAGGGCTGTCTCACGTGCCAGTGTGTTGGGAGTCGAGCCTCGGGTTGACAGTCGAGACAGTGAAGGGCATTCATGTTCATCTGGAGTGGAAGAGGCATGTGCGGATCTTGGTGAGTGGTGGTCGGACACCTGAAGCTCCTCCCGACTCTCCTGATGCTAGGCCACCTCTTGGGATGCGAGTGAAGTGCCGGAAATCCTTTCCTGATGGAGCAGTGTAAGGCCCCTCATCTGGAGCTTAGCAGGTGAAAACGGGGCTCCGCTTGAGTCGTGGTGGGACCCTCTGGGTTCCTTTCAAATGCAGACGGTTGGGGCGGGGAACTTCCTACTTCACAACAAGGGGTGAAGGAGCCTTTCCAGGTTTAAGTGGGAAGGG